>JANSTP010270802.1:0-10426 GCA_025330745.1 Cladonema radiatum | reverse complement strand
ACAAAATTTATAAAATAATTTTTGTAATTTTGTAATTTTATTTCGACTATAAATAAATAAATAATAATAATAATAATGATATTCTTTCAATTCAGCAATTTTTGTCTGATTTTGGATTCCTTAAAGAGACTTGGTTAGGTATTTCCAAGAGCTCATAGGGCCAGAGCATTGAAGTAAATTTTCTCAAGCTTGTTTTGAACCATAACTTATTTATTACAGGGCGGCATGTATGTACTGAATGTTTTTAACACCCAAGCTGGGGGAGTATCTCTCTTGTTCCTAGCTTTCTTTGAAGTTATCGTCGTTTCCTATGGTTACGGCGCGGAACGACTTGAAAACAACTTGCGAAGCATTATGGGTAGAAAGATATTGCCATGGTGGCGTTGGTGTTGGAAATATTTTTCACCGTGTATTATTTCCGCCATCTTTATTTCAAGTCTTGTGCAATGGTCTGGTATAAAATATAACGGCATCAAGTAATTCAAATGTTTCAACTTCGTTTAACTTTGTTTGTAAAATGATTTTCCGTCAGTCAAACGTAAAATCCAAGAGGGGGGGCGGGGAGGAGGCTCGTTTTCAAAACCAACAAACTTAGCTAAAGAACCGAGAGATTTTTGAGGTGCTTTGAGACCATTCTGTAAGGAATATGGTTTAATGTATGCCTACAATGGGAGTTTCTGTCAAATCGAGACTTTATTTAGAAGATGTCTACATTTAGACCTACAAAAATGGAGCAGAGAGTGTTGAAAAACTGCACAATGAATAACAAAATCGTTAAACGGTACAAGTACACAACAAGAGCTTTCTATGGCAAATCATTTCCACATTTTGATCAAGTTGTGCAATCACAGCCTTATTGTATACCTATCATTCTCTTTAGGAAATCTTTCACTTAAATAAATTAAAATGAAACCACTTTGACACTGCGCATTTCTTATCTTTAGAACTCGTCCAGTTGGTGAAGTTTTAGGTTGGATTCTAGCTTTGATGTCAATGTTGTGGATTCCATCGATAGCTATATATAAATATTTCAAAGAAGAAGGAACATTTGTAGAACGTATTAAAAAGTTATCTGGTCCAAATCAAGAACTTTTACAACAAATTGCTGATAGACATAACTTAAAAGTACTGATTGACGAAGATGATAATCAAAAAGTCTGAAATATATATCAATATACATAGTATGTAAAAAGTAAACTGTATAATATCAAATTTTTCAAGTCTACTAAATGTCTGGAAATGAAAATGAAAGTTCGGAGAGAGCTGGGAATAGATGGTAATAAATTTCCAAGAAAAGTAGAACAAAAGAATAAGATTTTCAAAGCACAGCAACTCCAGTTACTAGATAATACAAGATTGAGTAGTTTATATAGAAACTAGACATCCTCGAAACTACGAAAATATTACGAAAGAAGAACTAATAAAATAACAATGATTGAATTTTTATAATTTTATTTTGAAACAAAAGAGTTTGTTTGCATTATATAGTACAGTATTAACTTTATTTATGTACACATGAATCTATAAATAAATATAATCAAATTCACCACGCAACAAAATTACTTTGAAAAATCTTTTCTTCGGAGAAGTTATTTATAGTACAACCTATTTACCTCATAGATAAGAATAGAAATACCATATTGATCCTTTTGTCCATAGCGGAGAGAGAAGGGGGGGGGCGCGGGGGGTAAGGGGTTTGGTTAATGATGAGTGGGGTTAACCTTGCTCCCCACTCTTTCCCCTCCTTTTTTTCTCACATTACTTGAAAAATATGAGTAAAAACTAGGGTCAAAGTGTAGTGAACATATGCATTAAAGTTTTAAGTGCACTAGCACTGTTGAGTCAATCATTCATATTTTGTTAAATAAAAAATGTTGTTACGCCAACATTTATTACGCCAAGACTTAGAAACTCAAAATCCTTTGGCTCTGTATGCATGCAATCTGCATGCAGTTCCGTCACAAATAGAGTAGGCAAGGTAAATAAAGAGTACTTAGCCAAGGGATGTGCGTAAATTTATCACCTGAAAAATTCGACCAACCACGATACTCAAATATTCAACGAGCTTTCAATGTTTCATTGATCGAGATATCGATTAAATTTAAAAACTAAAAGTTAATTTAAAGCAGAGAATCAATGATTTAGCTATGGTCAAATTTTCAGTGTGGACTTTCTGTTTTTTTTTTACAAATACTCGGATATTACAAAAAATACAGACATATAACTTATCGGGTTACGTCAATATAGTTTCCGATGTGACGTCATTATCACGTGACGCAAATGCATTTTTATAAAATGTCTTTCATTTATCTCCGTGCGGTGATTGACCAATCAAATGTAATAATATCAAATGTAATATCGTCATGGTTCACTACTTCTTTTTCCATCAGGGCGTCTGCCAACTACGAAACAAAAGATAAATAAAAAAGTAGAGTTGGAAGGTTATTAGGAAGAGTGAAAAAAAATTTTGCATTGCATTTACCAAGGCATATGTTATAAGAAAAAACAATACGGTAACTCTGAAAACTCTAACTCGTTGAGTTGAACTTCATTTAAATGGCAAGTTCACAGTGATATTTTTGTCATAAGGATTAAGGTCGTACTTTTACAATAATAACTCCTCAAACTATTCTTGTACCAAATTCGGTAAGAAATTCATGTTGAAAAACTGAATTCTAAAATTAAAAGTAAAACTAGGCTTCCAAGTGTAAAAAGGAATTAGTTATATAGACCCAGGCTTTTATTCTGCGACGACTAAGTCTTTGTAAGAACATTTTTACTTAAAAATTTCACCGTTACAAAAATTTTTAGAATAAAAATATAATGCATTTGTTTTGGAGTGGCGCAGAAAAACCATTGACAAAAGAGTTGGGGAGAGTCACTCAAACCGGGCCCGCAACACTTGATTGCTAAGTTTACTAATTTTGAAATGTTTGAACAGTAATATCACAGACTTACAATTTCGAGTTTGTCACGATGTTGTGCGAGTATCTCTCGTGTTTTCTCGTGTGCATGCGCTATTAACTTACTCGCTTCCTATATACCAATAAAAACATTTAAATTGTTAAGCACTATTTAATTGGGGAAAGAAAATATATGAGTTGCTGAACTGTGGATAACCACACGAAGATATATTGCGTTATATGATGCTATCTGCTAGTTAAGACCCTTCTTGGGTTACAAAATGAAACAATATCCTTAACAAAGTAAGAGACGTCAGTTAAACTTCGTAATAACTTTTCAGAAAAAAATGTGTAAATTTGTTAACCTCATCAATCAGCTTCGCTAATTTATCACTGTACGGTTTCTTCGTAAATTCATTCTGTTTCTTCAATTGAAATGATATAGGACCAATCTTATCGTTCATACCGAATGTTACTATCTATAAGACGTTCACATTTACTACATTAATGATGCAGAGGCGGAAAAATATTTTAGCCGTTCAATTGTTTGAAATTTCGCCAATGAATGCAATTGCAATGGATTTTCAATTACTGTTGAAATTTTTCCCTAAAATTATTTTGATTCGCAGAAAAAAACCCTAAAATGTTTCTTTGAAGAGTTGAGCTCTGGAACAAATTTGTACTGTTGCATTATTATGATGTAGCAGCTTCAATTATGATTAAAAACAATTGTGAGTCTATGATGACTTTTAATAAGAAACATGGGAACCATTCACATGCAGAAAACTATCAAAATCGGTTGGGAAGTTGTCAAAATAATTGTCCGTACAGATGGACAAACGTACCGACATGACGGAAAATATAGCTTACCCTCATAATAATCGGGTGTGCATAGAAACATGAGATCCTATGTAACATATAACTTAATACGTAATATAATTATATATTTACCTGTTGGTAAGCCATTTTTGTAACTCTTTTTAAGTCATCCTCAGCACCTGATAATAATACAATAACACGAGTAAAGACAAATACTATAGAACATTACCCTAAAAATGATGCTCAGCTTAAAGGTATTTTTAAACAGGCATTTAACCTGACACTTTTATTCCAAAGTTAATCAGATTGGTATACATAAAAATGTGAAAGCAAAGACTACATCCATTAGCAAATAGGCACATATTCCTATAGCTACTGCTTTATGGAATATGCCCTTGGGTTGGCATTTTATGCAAGACAATTTCAAGTGACATGTCTGGCTGGACTGAAGTTCTTTTGGTTAAAATATATTTAAAAGATTCTTTTCATAAGAATTGAAACGAAAATCCAGAATAGCAAATTAACATCGACGTGGTGATTTACATGATAAGGCGTGGACAATCTTTCATTATGGATAAAAGGTGTTTATGGAAGGCTTTTTAAGTATATGAAATAATAGGTTTTGTTATGTCTTATGTGTTCACGTTTAGTATACATGTTAAGGAGAGGGCAATTTTGAATAATGTTCATTGAACAAGACAAAAAAAGGTTTTAGGAATTATTACAACTAGAGGAAGAAACTTGTGAATGGAAACGTCACTACCTCTTCATCTCTCCTCTTACCGAAATTCTAATATGGTTCAAATAAAAGAAAATGAAATGTAAGACAACTAACCTGTTGTAATACGATCAAATATCATGGATTCTGCAACACGACCACCAAGAAGTGTACACATGGAGTCGAAAAGCTGAATAAACATTATTTAACATATAAATAAATAAATTTGCAGTATTTTAAACTATTTTCTAATAAATACCATTAAATGAAAAGCTAGTTTATTCAAATGATTCGTAATATATCGAGCAAATTTTCCAAACAATCGTCAATATATTTTACGATTAAATTTTAGAAAATTCAAAAGCAGCGTTTGACACAAAGGCGAAAGGGTTGTTTGAACGTAATAGACCCTGCGATTTGGCGACAAAATTCTTTTTTATTTTTTGTTTCCAATGTTTCAAAAATATCTGGGAATATGGCATAAAAATTTAGTTGTTCGATTAGAAACCTTTTATAATTGATAGACAAAAGGTGATTATTATTCCTCCCAATAATTTTTGTCACAGTAAATCAAGGAAAACTTTGTGAGTTAAATACAAACCTGTTCGTTTGTATTTAGTTTGATATCGAGTGGAAATTTTTGAGTATATCCTAATGGCGAGTTCGTTCGAGGAATCACCGATACCTAAAAGAAAAACTAAATAAATGAAATTTATTAAAGTTATTAATGACCAAGTTCCAAGGGGAGGGTGGGTAAATTTGCTAGAAAAACCTTTGAATCGTATTCAATTCAAATACTTGAAAAAATAAAAAATGCACTTTTCAACCACTTTAACGAAGAATATGTGAAAAGAAAGTATTGAAAAAATCTAGAGAAATTGTGGAAAATATCTAACTTTGTCGATCCATAGAATAATTTTTTCCAATAAGAGTCACGCCTGAAAATGATATACTATTTAATACCTTCAACACTGGTTCTGTATATTTCAACATCCAACTCACTATGGCATGTCCGGCTTCGTGGTAAGCTACTGTTCTCCGTTCTTCCGGACTTAAAGGATTCGTTTTCTTTTGGATACCTAATCGTATAGAATATTCTAGTTCGTAAGGGAAAAATTCAATAAACTGTAACAAGAAAAAATTTGAAAATAAAACAACAAAACGTACCGGCAATAACTCTGTCAATAGCATGCTCAAAATTATTCGTATCAACACGTTTCTCATTCAATCTAGCAGCATGCAAAGCAGCTTCATTACAAATATTCGCTATGTCCGCTCCTAAACAATCAAATTAAAGGGTTCAAATTGAAAGAATTGGGCTTTACAAAGGAACCAAATACTTTGCTATTTGATAATCAACTCTTGTATACTGTGAATGACATCAATGTCTATCACCAGAAAGCTAACTTCATTATATACGCATAGTTTTCATTAGCCTCGCACCTACTGGCAAGAAATCACTCTGATGACTATATAGAAACGCCTTCACTCCCATGCTTTCTTGATAATGCTTATAGACCGACGCGTAAACCCTAATATGTTAAACAATTAAAGCTGGCTCAAGTTACTTACTACAAACGAGATCAGACTATACTGACTTTCTTTGCCCTTACCCTTTCATGACCTCTGTTAAGAAAACAAAAATAGACGCCACACCAAACTCATTAAATACTTTCTTACGATTTTCTCAATTCAAAATTGCAAGTCATTTATTTACTTCTAAGCTATTTATTAGCTTGGGCAGAAATCCTCTTGTCTTACCACTTTTCCCAGGTGTCAATTCAGCAAGTCGTTGTGAATAAACAGACATTCGACCACCAAGTTTCAATTCTCTCAAATAAATTTCAAATATATCTTTACGTTCAGATAATGTGGGTAGATCAATTTGTATAGATCGATCGAAACGACCAGGTCGAAGTAACGCCTAAAAATAAAAATTAACTAACAAAAATATCTAAAATGTTTTCCGTTTCTTTACCTCTAATTACTACCGTTTCCCCGTAAAACTTTTGGAAAGCATAAGTAGCAAGAATTACAAGAAAATCATAAATAAAGAAAAACACCATTATCCAACTAAAAGAGTTGAAACAGAATGAAGTATAAATATTTCTACCTGGTCTAAAATATCAGGACGATTAGTTGAAGCTAACATTACAACACCTTCTACTGTGTTCATGCCTGTATAAACGGAAGAAAAAAGAAATGAGTATTTTCAACAGACCTTCTCAAATATTTATGCCAACGAAACCAAAAGAATAAATATTAGGTAAATAAGGCAAAAAAAAGGGCAAATGGTACACTATAAACCCTATAATAACTGTTTCCGAGGGCATTACTCTAGCATATTGACCGATGAAAATGTATTGCCAGAGCTTCCGAGGGCAATACGTAGCAGAGTTCAATATTCTGCTGTAATGCCCGAGAGAAACAGATACTATAGGGATTATTATCTGGGAATCCCTTGATGAAAACTGAGTATTGGTTGCAAATGATTGGGTTATAAATATTGGGAAATAAAATAGTGTTTTTGAAATTATCACAAACAAATCTTATACCACATCTATCAAATTTCAAAACCTATTTATCAAATCTGGTATTTAAATGGTTTAGTGTATACAAGAACATTTAAAATCTTGAATATTTTTTTTGAATCTTGCTTTTGTTTACACCACGTTCGTTTTACATTTCTTAGACTTTTACTATATATATGCGGGCATAACGGAAAAACAATGCCCGCGGCTAAACCAATTAAAAGGCAGCATTTCTGTAATGGCCGAACAAGCTGGTAATAAATACCAATACTCAAAGAAATTTTGAATTTTTTTTTCAAAATCTTAATCGATCATGGTGCGCCATTAAAATATCGCTTATTCAGTTAAAATCCAGTGATATACGTGGTATAAGTAGTACATCTTTTGATTTTTCCTGATGAGAAATACTACAGCAACAATATTCTAGATAAACTGTCGAGAAATTGGTTGTCGAGAAATGGTTGCTTGATGGCAAAGTAACGTAATCCAAAATCCAGAATTAAAACCAAAGAGCAAAGTTTTCTGTAAGTCCAAATGGCCGATATTTGAAAATTTTATTTCAGTCAGGATTTTCTGAAACTTTGCAAAGAAAAAATGATGTACATAATTTTAATTATTTAGAATTTCATGGTATTTCAAATATGATTTGTCAATTTAAGATGTTCGGGGTAACACCAACTAACTTTTGATTACTTACATATAAATCCTTGTTTTTGCAACTTTTTTCTTACATAAGCTAGGTGTCAACATTCATAATTTGTTACCATTTTTATCTATTTAATAAGAGAAAATAGTCCAATATCTAGGCCTTTTTCTAGGCTTTTATGTGTCTCAAGGCTTTTTGGGAAAATGTGCAACTTTTAATAAAAATCCTGGAATTATCATGATATCGAAAGGCCTTGAAAAATACATACAATATTTGAATATCGGCTCAACTTCAAATCCAAAGGTATCCATTTTGATAACCATTAGATAACAAATAAAATCAATTACCAAAATTTCTTAATTTCACTTTTTCTTTACAAATTCTAAACAGTACCACAGTATATGCATATTAATTTAACCAGATATTGCCTTATTTGGAATAATAAATTACTCAAATAAATCTTCGGTTAGGACCTTATAATAGTCACAACCAAAACAGCATAAAAATATCACAAGTCAACATTCCGAGCTTGGTTTTATGAAAAACACAAGTAAAATCTCATAATCATACCGTCCATCTCCACAAGTAACTGATTTAATGTATTCTCTTGCTCGCTATTACCTCCAAACGAACCACTAAAGATAAGAAAATGAAATCCTAGACCTCTATTCCATTTATTTACCCTTTCCGGAACTTCTGTCTCTGTATTTCAGGGGAACTGGTACCTACTGCAGACCTTACCCAGAGATACAACATGAGTGATATAAATCTCGTACTAAGGCCTTTGCGTGCGCTCACTTTCTGGGACTTTGGTGCATTTTCTATTGTTTTAAGATGAGCACACACGGCATTTGATAGCTCACGTTAAAAGTGCCAGCGTGAGCTTTTGTGTGCTTGAGAGTGATCACTCACGCTTCAAGGAACGGCCTGTTCTATTGATCAAAAAAAGATTGTTTTATTTTCAAGGCTTTGGTCTTTCATATACAGAATAGTTTTAAGTCAAAGACTCTTTCAAAGACTCTTCATGGCGCGCCAATTGCTCTGAAGCAAAGAAAGATTTGCTGGGCAATTTGTGGGCAGCCTTCTACAAGCAACCTTGACAATGATGTCATTATTAAATATGTTCATCAAATATGTCAACAAATATTTTCATCAAATATGTCATTATTAAATATGTTCATGAAGTTTGGTCTGTATAATAAATTTTGGGGTATCAACCATGGATCTAAAAGAGACTCGAAAGACTAAACGGGCACTATACACAGGGATTTTAACTTTCCTTAAAATTTCTGCAAATACAGCTTTCCTAATGACACTTAAAAGAAATCTTGATGAATTACAACTAAGGAACAAGGTCATTAAAATTCTCATGGCATCCTTAGAGCCAATGACGTCATCAATCGGATTCTAGACGTCGCTGAATTTTTGATAATTTCATAGGTTTTACTAAAATTGTGTTTCAAGAAAAAATAAAAACGATTTTTTAGTACTGTTTCCACCAAAATGACAGATGTCAGTGGTTTAGAAAACTTGTATGAATACTGTTGCTTGTTTTTTGAGCCGTTAAGATAACAAAAATATGACTACTATAAGCAAAAATAAATAACTGGCCAATAATGGTATTTTTCAAAGCCCTCATGGAAATTAGCAGATAACCAAGGTTTAAAGGAGATTATTTGACTAAATTATCACCAATTGATTTTTCTAGATTTTTGACTAACAGTGAATATAGCATTTTTTAGAATACTGATCTTGAAATTGGTCCAAATTATCAAAATTTATCAAATTTTATGCTAATTGCTTCAAAGTTCGTTGTTTTTTTACTCTGGCATTACTTTATCAAATATTAGAGCTAAAAACAAAACGAAATATTTTGCTAGCCTTTGAGCTATCACATGAGGTATGATCACGCCTTTGACTTTCTTTCGGCGGCTACAACTTGTCTAGGGGTTGCTAATTGCAAATCTTTTCATTTCTATGTGCTTCATTAAAACCGTTGTCGAATTAGATTTTGAAAAATGAAAATATAAAAAACTTTTCTTATAAAAGCATTATACTTACTTGCTCTACCGATAGCATCAATTTCATCAATGTATACAATGCATGGTGATTTCTTTCTTGCTTGTGCAAATAAATCTCTTACTCTAGCTGAGCCAACACATTTACGGAAGATTAAAGGTAATTGCAGAACCAATTTAAGAACTATCAACATTGAACTTTACTATAATTTGGACAGGCATGATTATCAACCATCATATTTTAATTAGGTGCTATTGCCAGTCAAGATGAGCCGCAAAAAATACATTTTCAAAATGCTGAAATCGTCAAAAATAAAACAATGTAGTTATGTAATAAAATGCTATATTTTTGAAAAGTTCTTATTGATTTTCATATTGCGTAAAAGTTGTAGCAGTTGTTCCTCAATTTATTTATAATCAAGCTTGATACTTATAGGTATGGTGATAGTGTTTCCGGGATCATGAAATTTAGTGAATATGTGTGTTATAGAAAGTTTAACATTTTATTAAGTTCTCCATTTTTTGCATTATGAAAAAGGTTTGTTAGGAGATGAGAGTTGAGTAACTTTTCCATTGCAATTACTGAAAACCAAATTCCATTGTCACAATATAAAAATGGTGTAACATAAAAATGGTTATGTTCAGACTATGATAAGTCAAAATTCTTCCAAGAAAGTTAAAAAAAAAGCAAAACAATATGAAACATATATTACCTGAGAACATTTCAACAAAATCTGAACCAGCCATAGAAATAAATGGTACACAAGCTTCAGTAGCAAAAAAAAAAAAAA
>JANSTP010270769.1:0-10428 GCA_025330745.1 Cladonema radiatum | reverse complement strand
ATAGGTTATAAAATATAGGATATAGGACAAACTCAACAGATGTAATTGCCATATAAGTAAATAGAGGCCACCCTCAAATAGAAGCCGCACTTCAAACTAAAAAAAATTAATAGAAGCCGCGGTTTCTATGCGAGAAAACACGGTAAACGTTTTTTTTAGAAGCAATCAGCTTCAACCGATAAGCACTTTGATTTTCTAGAAGTAACTTTCTGTATTGATACTGACCACCGTTTTTTTGCTAAAGCAACTATTGTAAGAACTCAGGTACATTATTCCCTAAAAAGAGAGTTTGTAGGTCACGTTTTCGTTATAGACACATGGTCGTATGCAAAAATAACTTTTGCACCATGAGTTTAAATTTCATCAAAAAATATTTATTGGGACGGGAGTTATTGAAAAAGTCTAAAAGAGAGGGAGGGTAACATTTAGTTCCCCAAGGTAAAGTAGGGGTAAATAAATGTATTGATATCCAATGCCGAGCATATTATTCCGAGGTGAAAATGTGAGTCGGGTTCATATGAAAGAGGAGAAAAAATGATGAACACCCCTTTTTATTTCATCTCAATACGACTTTTGTTTCTGGAGATATTTGAGTTTAAAGATTTGCCTAAAGAGTTGAAAAAAGTGTGATGTCATCAAGTGTACGGAAAAATGCCCCAATCTTGAATGTGAAATATCTCAGGCGTTATAATACAATTTCATAAATGAGAATTAACACACTAATACCATGCATTAAGATAAATTCAATTTCACAAAAATATTTCAAAATAATTTTTACTTCACTAGTACCAGGCCCCTTTTCATTTGAGGGTTAGACTGAATATCTACCTAATAATATTTTTTTCAACAAATGAACCCTTTTTGTGAACTCAAAATCTTTGGAAGAACTTTTAAAATAATAAATAATTTTTAGAAATATTTTCAAAAGCTTGAAATTGTGGACAATATGATTTTCAAAGGAGGCCTGGGACTAGTGACCAAAAGCTCATTTAGCAAAAATGTTATTGCAGAAAAACTGTAATAACTTCAACATTTTAGGGAAATTCCCTAAGAAATAAAGTAATAAATCTTTAAACTCAATTATCTCGAGAACAAAAAGCTGTGAAATAAAAAGCTGTGTTCATAATTTTTTCTCCTCTTTTATATGAATCCAACTTATATTTTCACCTCGGAATCCCTTTAAAAGAAGAAAGTAAAAACTTTTTTGGATACTTCAAAAGTCTTAAATATTTATGAGAAGTCAAGGTAACTATAGCATTAGTTTGGTCCAGTATAGATTCAAGATAATTTTTTTCTGTTTTTAAGGCCCATAAAAATCTTTAAATTGAATTGAAATTGAAATTGGGTATCTCCATCTAGCAGCCATGTATCGAAACCACCTCGATAACATTGAAAGTAAGCTTTAGAAAAAAACTTTAACCATGGAATTCGTTTAAGAATTTTGAAGTCTAAATTTAATGAAACAAAGTATCGACGACATTCATTAGACGTCGTTAATTTGTTGCCATAACGACGGTATGACGATGTCATTTGCAAGATAACGTTATTTTTCAGGATTTTTAGACCACTTACTGTAAAATCTGTTTCCACTTCGATTGTGTCAACAATATTTTTTGCACAACTTGACAAGGTGTTATGGTCATAGCATTACAAGAACCTTGAAATTTAAAGAAGCACTATAAAATTTTTTTTATTCTTTAGATGCAATCTATGGCTGATGCTTATTTCAGAAAAATTTTTCTTTTTTTTAATAAAAGTACTTATTTGAGCCAAAAATGGTGAAAATATACCTCGCAGAATATTATTTTTAAGGTGAAAAATAATACAATCGGTTATTTCGATCGATCACTTTACTTTCGTCATGATGTTTCCATGGTAATTTTCTTCTTCATTATAAGGTCAAGTAAAATGAATAACATTTTTTCTTTGTCTTCATAAAAGAAATATTTTCTTTTGAAAATAATCATAAAAGAAATATCTTCTTTTGAAAATAGTATTAACAGAGCGCATCACTATTACCGATTTTTTTAAATGAAAACAGTCGTTTTTTCGGGAAAAGGTCCATCTTCCCCTCTTTTCAAATGGAACTTGGGGTGTGGAATAAAAAAAATATTTTTCCGTATACTATGCAAGCCAAGTATCCCAGTCGGTAAATTAGAAAAAATCTGATAGTGCCTTTTTAAGGCCAAAAATCTTTCCAAAGAGCGAAAAGCTTTTCGCAGACCAAAAAAGTCTAGTTAAAATAGAGAAAAGGAGATTTGGTGCAGTTAAGAGAATACGACGGATAGAAAAACTTTTCATTTTCATAACTTTTAGAAAATTAAGTTTTGAAGATACCCAGAAATTTCGAAAACATGATCTTTACTTATTCAGATCTGATCATTGCAAAAATCGAAAAAAAAAGATGAAAAAATACAGAGAGTCCATACCTTCCTAAATAGTAAATACCAAAAAAGCCACTTTTTGAAAACTTTGAGAGTCTGGAACTCTTCAAGGAAAGGAAATTTTAATGTAAAACAAAACATCAAATCAGATAACTAAATTGCATAATATGGTGAAGATTAGAGTTTTCAATATTAAAATTTTTTGGAAATTTTACAATTTCAAAGAAGTTTACCCGAGCTTACCTTGCATTATCGAAAATGTTATGAAACTCCTGAAACTACTATTACACGAGACGACAAAAATCTACAGTATCTTTGATTTTGCATGTTGATTTCAAGAAAACCGAAGGGAAAGTAACATTGGGGTGTGATAAACACCTGTTTGACGTTCAAAGCTATAAAGTTATTACTACTATGTTTGTTTCACACAAACTCAAATGTTTATATCTGTATTTAAATGAAAGTACCCAGGTCAATACTAAGATATCAATTACCAGAATATCAGAATATCATATCATCATAAATAAGACACCAACATTGAAATTAAAAATATTTGAGTGGCGGATTTATTGCGTTTATCCATAACGCCATTCAAAATATGGAAGACCAAATGCACATTTATTCCCAAAACCCAGATTTTAAAAAACTATGTATTGGGCTTAAAACCGATGTTTTAGGTCTAACAACTACGTTTGAGAAGTAAACCATATGTTTTAGACCTAAAACCTATGTTCGGGATTCAAAACCTATGTTTGGAGTATTCAACGTCCTAAACACATTCCATTGAAAAGAAAATCTGAACTGTAAAACTAAAGACCAAGAGATTTAAAGGTTTACTTTAAAGGAAGAAAGTGTTTGCGGAAGAAACTTTTGCGGTTTTTGCAGTTTTGGCTCAAATCGCAAAAGTTTATTCCCGCAAAATATGGTAATGTAAATGAACCGCAAAACCGCAAATATCTAGAAGAAATAATAACTCATTCGATTTTTTCAATCTGGAAAGCGTTGTTTGAATCGTTAATGAAGGCCCTTAACTTAGCCGAAAAATATATTTCAGTTTTCAGTAAGAGCAAAAGTTTATTCCCGCAAAATGCTAAAATTTTGCGGTTCATCTGAACCGCAAAACTTTCTTCCGCAAACACTTTCTTCCTCTAAAGTAATAAACATATGTTAACTGTGCTAAAAGTACCCTTTCTCCGTATCGAAAATATTGCTTTGGAATTTTATGCTATTTAGCTTAGCCCTTTATGGTGGCCTACAAGTACCATACAAAATGTTAATAAACAACGAATTGAATAAATTTATAAAAAAAAAAAGTTAAAATAAAGTGTAGCTGGGTCCAGCATGTGAAGATAATAAAAAATGTTATATTGCATCGTGTATAAGCTATGACTTTTGGGATCATGGAGCAAATCTCTATTTATCATGGGATTATTTAAAAAGGGTTAGATCAATAACTTGGCTCAGATATAAGGAAATGGGGCTAACTTTACTTGAGTGGCGCTGGGGCAAACCCTTAAAAATATGTCATTACTTGATTTAAAGTCAAAGGCATTCCAACCCAAAATTGTTAACTTAATCATTATCTGGTCCTTATTATGCTAGTTTTCGCAAAGCAATCTTTAGTTTGGGTTTCAAACTTAGGTTTGGGCTTTAAAAAATGTGTTTTGAATTATGGAAGACCAAATGCACATTTAATCCAAAAACCAAGGTTTTAAATCTAAAACCTAGGTTTGGGGTATTCAAACCTAGGTTTTAAAAACCAAAACCAAGGTTTTAGATCTCAAACCTATGTTTTAGATCCGGAACCTATGTTTGGGATCTAACACCTATGTTTCAGGTCTAAAACCTGTGTTTCAGAAGTAAAACCTATGTTTTAAACCTAATACCTATGTTTGGGATTCAAAACATATGTTTGGAGTATAGAACGTCCTAAACACATTCTATTGGAAAGAAAGTCTGAATGTCTGAATGTAAAATTAAAGAATAAGAGATTTAAAGATTTAATAAACATTTAGATATCAATTCTTTGGCACCCTTTCTGATGGTCTTATCGAAAAATATTGGAATTTTTTGTATTTAGCTCAGCCCTCATAGTGGCCTAGAAGCACCATAGATAATGTGAATAAACACAGAATAAGTTAAATTTGCAAAAAGCAATAAGAATTGTAGCTTGGTGTAGCATGTGAAGATAATAAAAAGTTGTGTTGGACCAATGCGTAAGCTATCACTTGTGGTTACCTTTGGTTGCGATAATTCATTATTTTAAAATTGCTATAGACGGCATAACTAATTTGATATTAGCTGATATATGATAACATCGAAATTATCTTTATCTTTATTCGAATTATTAATTCGTTTCAAGGTCACTCCAAATACTTTTTGCCGTGTTAAGGCAAAGCATGTGTTAAGGCATTTTTGTCTTTTGATACTGATTTTCTTTAGAAAACGGGAATCTTTATTAACCCTCAAACAGTATTTGTCATTAGCTACTTGATTTAAAGTCAAACGCAATCCGACCTAGTTACAATGTAATGTGGTCATTATTATTCAACTTCTTGTTCAGAAATCTATGGAAGACCAAATGCGCATTCATCCCTAAAACCTAGGTTTTAGATCCAAAACCTAGGTTTTAGAACCCCAAACTATGGAAGACCAAATGCACATTTAATGTTTTAGAACTAAAACCTATGTTTGGGATTCAAAACATAGGTTTTAGGTATCGAACGTCCTAAACTCATTCTATTGGAAAAAAATCTAAAGATGTAAAAGAAATATCAAGAGATTTAAAGACAAGATAAACATATGTCAACTGTGCTAAAAGTACCCTTTCTCGAAAATATTGCTTTGGAATTTTATGCTATTTAGCTTAGCCCTTTATTGTGGCCTGGAAGCACCATGCTTAATGTTAATAAACAACGAATTAAATAAATTTTAAAAAAAGTTAATAAAGTGTACCTGGGTGAAGATAATAAAAAAAGTTATTTTGCATCGTGCATAAGCTATGACTTTTGGGATCATGTATCGTATTAGTGGTAGTCTAAAACATATGTTTGAGATGCAAAACCTATGGTTTAGTATGGAAGACCAAATGCACATTCAATCCCAAAACCTTTTGGGCATTCAAATCTAGGTTTTAGAACTCCAAACCAAGGTTTTGGATCTCAAACCTATGTGTTAGATCCGGAACCTATGTTTGGGATCTTAAACCTATGTTTAGGATCTAAAACGTATGTTTCAGTTCTAAAACCTATGTTTGAGAAGTAAAACCTATGTTTTAGATCTAAAACCTATGTATGGGATCAAAAACCTATGTTTGGCGTATCGAGCGTCCTACACAAGAACGTGTCAAAACTGCAATTCAAGTTCAAGAACGTGATATTCCAACCACAATACTCAAAGAAAATTCAGATTTTTTCTCGGAGTACCTATTAGAGAACTTTAACCTTTGCATTATTAACTCCTCCTTTCCTGATGTGTTAAAAAAGGCAAAAGTAACACCCATTCATAAAAAGTCTTCTAAACTCAATGTGTCTAACTATAGACCAATTAGTGTTCTGTTTATTATTTCAAAGATTTATGAGCGGCTAATTTACAAACAGATGTCACCATTTTTTGACAACATTCTATCAAAATTCCAAAACGGGTTTAGGAAGGGTATGAATACACAGGTTTGCCTCATAAGAATGGTAGAAAACTGGAGAAAGGCTTTGGATAGTAAAACTGCTTTCGGGGCACTTTTAAGTACACATCATGATCTTCTAATTGCTAAATTTGTAGCTTATGGATTTTCGCTTAACGCCGCAACCTTGATAATATCATACCTAACGAACCGCAAACAGTGTGTGAAAATAGAAATGACTACAGTAACTGGCTTGAAATAATATTTGGAGATCCACAGGGATCTACTTTTGGGTCCTCTCTTATTTAATATTTTTGTATGCGATCTTTTTTACTATCTTAATGATGTTGATTTTGCAGGGTATACTGATGATAACACCCCTTATGTTCAAGCAAAAACCACTAACGAGGTGATATGTAAACTACAATTTATCTCAGAAAGACTTTTTTATTGGTTTGAAATCAACGGTATGAAATTTAATCCGGATAAGTACCATCTTCTTTTAAGCACCAATCAAAAATTTACGGCAAAAATCTCTAACAAATATATAGCAAATTTAGAATCTGCCAAACTCCTAGGAGTTACGTTTGACCCTCAAATAAATTTTGAGGAACATATCAGATATATTTGTAAAAAAGCCATTCAAAAATTATCTGCCCTTTCTAGGATATGTCCATTCATGTGCCTCGCAAAAAAAATCCTTTTAAGTGCTTTTGTCTACTCGCAATTTCAATATTGTCCCCTAGTATGGGTGTGACACAGTAGAAAAATGAACCACAAAATAAATAGATTGCATGAATTATCCCTTCGCATAATTTACAATAATCAAACGTCAACTTTCACAGAACTTCGTGAAATTAGTAAATGTGAAACAATCCACATGAAAATTGTTAAATCTCTTCTTAATGAGATGTAAAAAGTCTAATTAGGAACAGCACCAGTCTAAATGACGTATTTCAGAGCTATTTAAATCAATGTTATGAGTTAAGAAATAAAAATGATTTCTCATGTCATAATATCAGAACTGAACATTATGGAAGTAGATCACTGACATACTTGGAACACAAACTATGGAGAAATTTGAACAAGGAAATTAAAAACTCAGCAACTGTAAAGGAATTCAAAAATAAGATAAAATATACGAAAATTTACTGTGAATGCCATCTTTGTATACCTTACACAAGAAATATTAGATATCTAAGAGAGAGAAATCTTGAGACAGAAAAACAATAATACTTCGATTAATTAGATCTTATTAATATTGTTTACATTGATATATATTTTTTTAAAATTAATGGTATTTCAGTGAAAGGGAATTGTATTCCCTTTTCATCATCATTAACACATTCTATTTGCAAGAAAGTGTGCATGTAAAATTAAAGACCAAGAGATTTAAAGGTTTAATAAACATATGTTAACTGTGCTAAAAGTATCCTTTCTCTGTATCGAAAATATTGCTTTGGAATTTTATGCTATTTATCATAGCCCTTCATGGTGACCTAGAAGCACCATACATAACGTTAATAAACAACGAATTGAATAAATTTATAAAAAAAAAGTTAAAATAAAGTGTAGCTGGGTCCAGCATGTGAAGATAATAAAAAATGTTATATTGCATCGTGTATAAGCTATGACTTTTGGGATCATGGAGCAAATCTCTATTTATCATGGGATTATTTAAAAAGGGTTAGATCAATAACTTGGCTCAGATATAAGGAAATGGGGCTAACTTTACTTGAGTGGCGCTGGGGCAAACCCTTAAAAATATGTGATTACTTGATTTAAAGTCAAAGGCATTCCAACTCAAAATTATCAACTTAGTCATTATCTGGTCCTTATTATGCTAGTTTTCGCACAGGAATATGGCTGGGTTTTCAAACTTAGGTTTGGGCTTTAAAACATATGTTCTGAATCCCGAGCATGGATTTTGAATCTCAAACATAGGCTTTAGTTCCAAAACATAGGGTTTAGACCCAAAACATGGGTTTTAGACCGCAAACATAAGTTTGAGATTCCAAACATAGGTTTCAGATCTGAAACATATTAGGTTTTAGATTCTAAACCTTTGTTTGGTATGGAAGACCAAATGCACATTTAATCCTAGAGCCTAGTTTTTAAATCCAAATCCTAGGTTTGGGGCATTCAAACCTAGATTTTTATGGAAGAGGTTCAGAGTCTAAAACCTATGTTTCAGATCTCAAACCTAGGTTTGGAATCTAAAACCCATGTTTCAGGTCTAAAACCTATATTTGAGAAGCAAAATCTATGTTTTACACTTAAAACCCATGTTGAGGATTTAAAATCCATGTTTGGGATCCTAAACATATGTTTGTGATTAAAAACCTAGGTTTTAGATCCCAAACATAAGTTTGAAGCAGAAAGCCAAGATTCCTGAGCGAAAACGTGAATAATAATGACCAGATTATAACTAAGTTCACAACATTGGGTTGAATTAAGATTGAGTTTAAATCAAGTATTTACAGATAGTTTTTGAGAGTTAATAAAGGTAGAATAAAGTTTTAAAAAGAAAATCATATCAGCCGACGAAGATGCCTTAGGTACCCCTCACATGCAAGGCAATAAAATGTTTAGAGTAGCCTCGAAGCGAACACATAATTGTAGTTAAGATATATAAAGATGTTTTCATATATAAACTAATTCAATATTAGTAATGCCGTCTATACCAATTCTGAAATATTGAACTACCGTAACCATACAAATGTCGTAGCTTATGCACGATCTGATATAAATTTTTATTATCCACATATGCTAAACCTAATAACACTTTTATTAACACTTTATTTTATTTTATTTTATTTTTATTTATTTATTTATTTATTTATTTATTTATTTATTTATTTGTTTTTTTGAATTTATTTAATCTTTGTTTAAATAAATTAATCTAATCTTACCGTAATGCCTCGATTAAGCGCCCGGGCGCTTATAAAATTTTTGAGGCTTTTGGGTGGGCGCTTATACGAGGGGGGCGCTTATTTAAAAATTAGATTTGAGAGCACTTCAAAAAGATCGAAATTAATGAAAATCTTTTTCATTGATACACTTCTTTTCTTATTCTTTGACAAAAAACAAATAATATTGAAACCAAAAATGAAACAGTGCTGCAAATTCCATAATTTTAACTAATTTTCCTTGACTCTCATTAATATTTTCCTCCAAAATTCCAATAAGGGCCCATTTCTAAAGCCTGTATAGTGGGCGCTTGTTCGAGGGGTGGGCGCTTATTCAAAAGTTTCGACTACAGGATGGGCGCTTATTCGAGGGGGGCGCTTATACGAGGGGGGCGCTTAATCGAGGCATTACTATTTAATTCTTTGTTTATTAACATTATTCAAGGTGCTTCTAGTCCACTATAAGGGCTCAGCTAAATGGCATGAAATTCCAAAGCAATATTTTCGATAAGGAGAAAGGTTGCTTTTAGCGCAGTTGCTATCAAAATGTTTATTAAGTCTTTAAATCTCTTGGTCTTTAATTTTACATTCACACTTAGGACGTTCGATACTCCAAACATAGGTTTTGATTCCTAAAACATAGGTTTTACTTCTCAAACATAGGTTTTAGACCCCAAACATAGGTTTGATATCCGAAACCTAGGTTTGAGATCTGAAGCATAGGTTTTAGATTCTAAACCTTGGTTTGGGGTTCTAAAACCTAGGTTTGAATGCCCTAAAAATATGTTTTGGATCTAAAACCTAGGCTTTAGGATTAAATCTGCATTTGGTCTTCCATACAAAACCTAGGTTTTAGATCCAAAACCTAGGATTGGGGCATTCAAACCTAGGTTTTAGAACTCCAAACCAAGGTTTTGGATCTCAAATCTAGGTTTTGGGATTAAATGTGCATTTGGTCTTCCATACCAAACATATGTTTTGAATCCCAAACATGGATTTTAACTCCTAATCATCGGTTTCAGTTAGGTTTTACTTCTCAGACATAGGTTTTAGACCTGAAGCATGGCTTTAATACCCCAAACATAGGTTTCAGATTTGGAAAATAGGTTTTAGATTCTAAACGGAATAAATGTACATTTGTTCTTCCACAAAAAGTGTTTAAAAAGTGTTTTTTCAATAAAATTTCACAATATATCTTGTTCTATTATAAGTTAATAATAACACGCAGAAAATACTGCAAATAAAGTAAAAAACACCACTAGAAAAAGGTGGTAATCTGGGATACGATGAAGGGGAAACATGCGTAATCAAGACAGTACAAAGGTATCAAGACCGCCCTAACCCTTACAAAGAAGAAAAAATGTGGGAAAGAGAGGCAAAAGTGCAGCACTAGTGGAAACAAAGACGTGTTCCATTGAATGAATAATATTTTTCTTGCAAAAAACAATTTACAAGACAGGGTCACCTAAATGCCAAAGCAATTCAAAGGGCCCCTTGAACTATCAAAAAGTTATCA
>JANSTP010270758.1:0-10428 GCA_025330745.1 Cladonema radiatum | reverse complement strand
TTTTATTTTTTGTTAGAAAAATTTTATAAGAACATGAACCTCAAGTGAATAAGTGAATAACCTCAAACCTCAAGAAAAACAAGCGAATAGCATGTTGAAGCTTATAAAAAAGTTTCTATAAAGAAGATTGGCTAAGAATTTGTAGACCTGTATTTACATGAAAACACATTGTGAAAAGGCAAAACTTTATTTGCAGCCAGAAAATTTGGGTAGCAGCAATTTTTTTATTGCCACAAAGCAAAGTTTTTTTACCATTTGACAGCAAGCACCGTGCTGAAAAAATCAAAAATCTGTATTTGCAAGAATTCATTACGAAATGGTTTTCTGAGAATAAATTTTAAAATCCTTTAATATAAATATTTAGATCGCCTTGGTCGTCTAATGGTAGCTCTCATGGCTTCAACATGACTTTGGGTTCGAATCCCAGCCAAGGTTTCTCTCGAATATAAGAATGTAAATTAGTAGAAAATTCTTAAAATATATATTTACATAGTTTATAGATAACAAGTGAATCTCAATAAATGCATCTTATCCAAACCTATATTAGGAATACAGTAAGAAAAACATATAAAAAATTCCTAATATAGTATTCCTAATATGGGTTTCGATATAAAGATGCATATATTTGCATTCACTTTTGTTATTTATTATCTGAAATTGTCGTCTGGTATTGGCTACATAGTTTATAATTTGAAAATAGCAATTTATTTGAACTCATAAGCTTAATAAAAAAAAGTTCTAGTAGTTTGCAAGTTTTACTATAATTTTATGAGCTCAATATGGCATGAAAGAATTTTTTTAGGTTTGAAAGCTTTGAAAAAACCTTTCTTGAGAATTGACCTGCAAAGCAGCTCTAGTTTCTGTTTTCAGCGATTGGATTAAGCCACCCGTCAAAGGCTTTTGGCAGATTATTATTGGTGTAATCAAGTACTAATAGGACATTATTTTATTCAATTAGGTCTTTAAGTTGTAGGATTTCCATAGATGCATAAAGCCTGTTAAGTTCGTCATCATCTGTTTTGAAATTCATGATTTTGATGGCTTTGTTCTGAATGTTATTTCCTATTTATTTATTATTATTTCCTTTATCGTTTCTTGTCCACAAACTTGGCAACCGTATCTTAGATAGGAATTGAATACTGAGTTAGTAGTGGCAGTTTCGCATAGTAGCATAGCTTAGCAAGTAGTCCCGCAAATCTACTTAGTATTTTTAGGAGATACTTATGGTGGACATCCCATTTTAGATATTCATTAATATATAGACCAAGATATTTGACTGTCCTCCAGGTTTAATCTTCTGTCCACTAAGTCGAAAATTAAGGCTCTTATAAATGCACTTTGTAGGTGATCTAAAGATAACTATTTCGGTTTTTGCAACATTTAAACTAATCCTATTGGCTCTCAGCCATCTTGTAATTCTTGATAAATCGCTGTTTATTTTCATGTTAATTTTTTTCAATGAAGAGTTGCAATATAGCATATTGGTGTCATCTGCAAAATGCCTCACAGTTGAGGGTTGTACTGATATTTGAAGATCATGTATATATACAGGTCAAAAGCCACTCCCCTGATGCCATAGTGGTGTAGTTTCTTGAGTAGTATATCTATGTCGACAGTATCAAAAGCTTTTTGAAAATCAAGGAAAACCCCACAGGCAAATTGATTATCATCTATTGCTTTTCTTATGTTATCTGTCATACTTATCAAAGAGTGATTTGTGGAGTGTTTCTTCTGAAACCAAATTGTGAATTGTATATGCAGTTTTTGCTTTCTAGAAGGTGATATATTCTTTTGTGGATAATTTTCTCACAGATTTTAGACAGATTTGACTGAAGGGATATTGGCCTATAGTTGTTGCATGACATTTGGTCGCCCTTCTTTCTTTTTTTTTATAAGCAACCGGTTTATAAGCAACTAGTCCTCGAGGTTAATAAAAATAAGCAACTTGAGGGCTGAACAGCTGGCTATCAAGCAACTTTCAAAATTTATTTTTTGGATAAAGTTTTTAGGTTTAGAAACGCTATTTTTACAAAATGTTTGTTTCACTTTTATCAGATAAAGTAATTGAAGTCATTGCATTGTTTCTCGAATCCTGTTTATCTAAAAAGCTAAGCATGTCTGCATTTTTTTTTCTTGTCGGCTACAGTATACTGTATCAAAGTGCCGAAAAAATGGCTAAAAGGCAAAGTACATTATTCAAATATGGTTTCGAAAAGAAGATTAAACACAGGAGTAAAATGGTCAACGTGTCTGTTGGAAATTATGTTGATGAAGCTGGAATATACAAGTGTTCATTTTGTGAACGTTCTTTTAAATCTATCCAAGGACTCGCTTCCCATGTGTTCTGGACTCATTCTGCTACTGTCAATAAGAGCTTAGCATCAGAAGCTACCATGGACGTATTAAATGCAAAACTTGCAAAAGATGTCAAAATTACTGTCGACAAACCAGTAACATCTGTTGTGAAAAATGAATCTTCCGAAAAAAACAAAAGTGCTAATATCACCAATGGGACACTTACTATTGAAATTGATGGAGATGCGTCTCAAGAGCCTAAGGATAAAGTTAAACGAAGACAATACGATTTTGTTTTAAAGATGGATGCCATTGAGCAAGTTGAAGCTGGTATCCCACCTATTGATGTTGCATCCAATTGTCATATTAATATATCACTTGTTACTAGATGGGTGCAAAACAAGAAGCAAGGTGTTGATGGTGCACTAAATCAGCACCGAAAACTGTTGAAAAAAAAACAGAAAATCAGACAAACATGACAAACTTTTCAAAGAGCTTTATAAACAATTTAAAGTGGCTAGATCAAAAAGACTTAAATTGTACTTCTCTTGGTTGTATACTAAAGCATCTGTTATAAACAAATCTTTATCAGAAAAACCAAAAATTCTTTCCCAGTCAGTAGTAGTTATGTTTTTGAAAAAGATCAACATTAAGTTACGTAGAGTACAATGGAAAAAACGAGGCGACAAAAGCAACTTTACTTCTGAGCTCATGAAATGGCATTCCACCCTTCGCGAAGGATTGAAAAAGTCCTCTTCTCAATCAGCTGACTACGATACCAAGTGGGGTAGATTCCCACCGCAAAAAAGAGTGAATGTAGACCAAATCCTGCTACCGTTTGTCATCAATCGCACAACAACCATTGAAATGCAGCTTCTCAAAAGTGAAAAAAAAAAAGATCACAAAGTCTGGGTAGCGAATCCGGGTGCAGGACTGGACAAACGTCAATGTTCAGTTCAATTATCTGTTGGTCCTGAGGACAATAACTTGAGGGTGGCAGTCATTTTCCGTGGGACTGGTCAGCGAATTTCAGAAGACGAAATCAATGCCTACCATAAATTGGTGGATGTTTACTGGCAAAAGAATGCATGGGCAGACACTGCTGTCTGTGTTGATTGGGTCAAAAATACTCTTGGCCCAGCCATGAAGGAAAAACAAGACTTTATCTTGTTTTACGATAATCTTGAGGGACAAACTTCAATGGCTTTTCAAGAAGAGGTGAGAAATGTAGGAGGGATAGTTTGGTATGGCGTTGAAAACGCCACTGACTTATGGCAGCCAGTTGACGCAGGAATGGGACGTATATTAAAATGCTTGATATACAAGGAACAACAGGACTGGCTTGAATATGATGATAACATCGATATATGGATGGGAAACTCAGAAAAAATACTAAACATTAAACAGCGTAGAATTTTAATTACACTATGGGTTGGTAATGCGTATCAAAAACTGAAAGGAAAGGATTACGATAATCTACGGTACAGATGTTTTCAAAAAACTGGTTGCCTAATCACTGCAGACGGATCAGACGATCACCTCATTAAACTGAGGGAATCGATGGATATTTGGTACCTCCTCCATTACCAATGCAAAACAATCATGAGTCAATTGACTGCGAAACTCCCGAACCAGATGCTATATCACCAGACGATGTAAATGAAGAAGAAGATATCTTCCAAGAAACTGGTGACACTGACGTGGAAATAGACAAGGAGAATGATCGTGATCTCGGACATAATTTAGTCGGTTGCAAAGTGAAAGCGTTTTATGAAAATGGCTGGTTCATAGGAAAAATCACATGGTTTAATAATCAATTAAAAAAATTACGTGTTGAGTATGAAGATGACACTGATGATCATATTTTCCCGGAGGATATTGATGGAATCGAAATAATATTAGTTTAGACACATTTATTTTTTTCATCTCGTTGGTTTCGTGTTAACGATATTCGGAATATTTGTACATTACCTGAGTGCAAGCATCACATATTTAAAACTTATTAGATAAATTTTGTTCGTAACGTGTCCTGGCATAGCTAAAGTACAGTACAGAGTATGATGTCAAAAAGGAGACATTTAGTATTTAGTTTTCATGTTATTAAAATTTGTTTAAGAACGCTTTGTCACATTTTTTATTGTCAATCATTGTTTTTGTTTACCTTTAAGGATTACAAGCTAAGAAAAATAATGATAATATAGGATAATGTTTAAGCAACTGATAAGCAACTTTGAGGTCTCAAATTCATAAAAATATAAGCAACTCTGAGGTCTGACCCTTGAGCCTAGTTGCTTCTAAAAAAAAGTGTATTGGAATAATTTTTCCAATCTTTAAATAATCTGGAAAAACACCATTTTTGAATGCATTCATTAAAGATTAAGCTTAGAGGTACAGCAAGGCTTTTTTTAAACTTTGTCAATAGAGTTGTAGGTATGCTGTATGGACCAGTTGCTTTTCTGCTACTAAGTTCACTTATTAGTGATTCTGTCTCATGCATGGTTGTGGGCTCAAGGAATATTGAGTTTTCATTTTCTTGCCCAAGAAATGTCTTGAAGCTTTCATTTGTCCTAACAATTTTATCATCAACTTTGGAGGCTACAGTTGTGAAGAAGGTATTAAATTCATTAGCAATGGTTTTATCATCACTGATAAGCTTATTGTTGATTGTGATACCAGTTATTGTTTTTTTTAGGTTTATTGTTGTTATTATAATGATAGATTTTACATTACACCCTCCCAAGTTTTGATGGCGTTTTTTTATGAGTTTTAAAAAAGTCTTGATAGTAATCTTCTTTTCTCCCTCTGCAAAATGAGTTGACCATGTTTCTACAAGTTTTGAATTCAGCATAGACTGATGCTTTTCTTACTGGATCTTTAAGTTTACAAAATTTATTATAGAGTTTATCTTTCCTCCTTATAAAATTCAATAGCCCTGGACTAATCCAAGGCTTTTTGATCTTTTTAGAACCTGTTTTTATAAGCTGTTTTGGTGCATGGATGTCAAGAATTTGTATTACTGAGTTACAGAATATTTCAATTGATTTGTTTAAATTATTATCATGAAGCTTAAATTCATCAATTCAGTTGATATTGTCTAATGCTTGCTCAAAGTTATCTTGGCTAATTTTTCTTATGTGTGGTGCTTACTATTTCAATAAAGATAGCTTCTAGTTGCTTTGGGTTATACATGTCTTTAGTTAGGTCATTTCTTACTCTATAGTTTAATTGCTTTGATATGTAAAGAAGAGCCCCACCATTGTTACTTACACAGGGTGTATGTTCAATATTATATATAGCCATCTATTTGTATATTAGTTTTACATTGACTAATGTTACTTGATTTTAATTTACTTTCAGAAATTCCAATGATGTCAATGTTTTGCTTTATTTTTGACAACAATGTTGTAAAACTGTCAAAGTGCAAAGGTAGAGAGGCAATGTTAAGATGAATGACATTAAATGAGTTTAATCTGCCATGAAGCACTTGGTTTAATGATGCATCATCATAGCAAAGACATTCAGAAGATTCTTCTTCCATAAACTCATTAATTTGGTCACTTATCCATTTAAAATTGTTATTGATTAGATCCTGATTTTGTAACATGGAAAATTCAGCATTTGTTGAAGTGCTGAATGGTAATTCGTTAGAAATACATTCTAGACATTCCCATGACAAGTTGGTTGGCATTATCTTTTTATAGGTTTTACCACTTTTATTGACAGCTTTTTATTGTCATTAGCTTTTTATAGCTTTTTAATTGGCTTCTTTTCCTTTTAGATTTTTTAAAGAAAAGAAGATAGATGGTTATCATTAAACTCTTTTGGATTGCAGCAAGGGTGCCTGTATATGCAACCTAGAATTATGTTTGGGCTTTTAGCGTTAATTGTTAATGATTTCAATGAAGACTGACTCGATCTCTTTACTAGCAGTATTCATAGGCTGGCTTTCTTAGCCATGCCTTTTATTGTATACTTTAACCGAGTTTAAATAAAGTTTTCAATTCAATACAAAAGCAAATCTTTACAAATTTTATAACTCAGACTATAAGCAATAAACGTCATACAGTAGTCCCTCCAGCAAAAGATTCTGTAGGAACAAATTCATAAGTAAAACCTTCAAGACTTATGTGGATGGCAATAGATTTGATAGAATTCGACACTCTAATAAGCAGATTACATCAAATTTGTGTTTAATTAGACTTAAGATGGACCAAAGATCATCAATGTGGTTGCAAATAGATGAAATATTTAGATGAAAGACTTTTAAATCAGATTCACCTCTTGGTATGTTGTTTAAGTCATTGGTTGAGCTGTAAGGAAGGATTTTTGACAATGTGTCATTGTCTTCATACGCATTTTAGACCAAGTAAAAATTGACCAAGGTATCACTTTTGTCTAGACTTTAGTACACCTACACTAAAATGTTGGTATATGTACCTACTATGAGAAATGGAATAGTAAATAGGGTATATTTTCATGTAAGGGGGTTCTTTTGGGGGTAAAATCAGGGGGCCATGTCAGATTTTTAAGGATTTTGTAATTTTTGTATATATTAGAAGGCTCAACTATGTTATGGTGTCAATGGTAGTTTAGGACCTCTTAATGGTTTGGTTTACTGGGAACAACAATATTTGAGATGGTTCAAAACATTATAAATCAAATTTGAAAAAACTTTCATCCTAACAGGGTGTTAACTCCATGAAGGGGTGGCTGGGGTAAACTTAAAGGTCAGCCACTGTCAAACTTTTTTGTGGCTAAAAATGCACAGGCCTGTAGGCCCTATGACTCTTTTCCTTTGACTTGTAGTTATTCAAGAACATTTTTGTCACATTTCAGGTCTGTACCCCCTAAAGAGCCAAAATAGTGCCCATGTTTCTTATCCATGGTATAACCAAATTGTGCTATTTTGGCGACCTAAAATGCTGAAGAAAGTAATAATTTGCAAATTTCTTGTGTTTAATATTTATTTCCTGACTTAATTTGGTTGTCTTGTTATTATCAAAGTTTCATAGGATAATTTTGAAACTTTTTTGATGATGTCATCATTTTTTTATGGCCACGCTCGAAGTTGCTTATTACTGCACATTTTTGTCGAAGTGTCATCATTTTTCTAGACAGCTAATGACACTGTTCTCAAAATGTTACCATCTAGTGCTTATGATTACAGGAGGTCTACTGGTTAATTAAAAAAGGATTTTGTTCTTCCAAGGTTGTTTTCTTACCTTCCCTCATAATTCCTACACATCTATAATATGTAATTGCTGAGAAGATTAATTGATTAATAGTTAACTAGTTTTTCATCCAGTCACCCATTTATTGTGATTTATAAAGGAAAGTGTACAATATGGCTAGGTTTATAAGAGATCGCAGGCTAGCTAAAACATGCTAAATTTTGATTTTGTGGTTTGGCATTCATATATTACTTTTGATTACATATATTATGCAGTTGGTTCTGGTACCATAAATTTACATGGAACCTCCAATAATTTAGCTATAGCAAACAAAAACATTTTAGACAGATAACTAGATCCAGTTCGGTATCGTTGTCGGTCCAAATAATGATGATGCCATGGAGTTTTTTGTGGCCAATATATTTATGTTGTTGCTGTATGTCTTTTTCCTTCTTTGAATTTTTTCAGTGATGTTTTGAATCATTTTAACTTGAAGCCATTGGCTGTTTCTTTAGGTTGTATTCATATGGCAACATGGTTGCAGACATCGTATGCTGTGTCAGAGAGTTGGTAGCACTTTTCACTGAGGTGGTCACAGCATACATGCAATATGCTATACTAATACTTTGCTTCTTTGCTGAGGTATTCTGCAACTATTCAACTTCTTTGGCTCTCTGTTTTTGCTTTGGTTTTTAGAGGTTACAGGATCTCTATAGATTTTAAATCTAAAGTGCGTTGTGATGCAGGTGGACAATTTTTCCTTATGGAGAAGTAGAATCTTGACCACCAATTGTATCATGCCTCTGTAATATAAATAGAAATAATTCTGCTTGGTGATCATTAGTGTTACAATAATTAAGAAAATTGTATGATAGTTATTGCTTTTGCATACACTTAGAATTTTTCCTGCTATGATTATTCGTTTTATACTTTTATCTTAATTCTGTTTATATTTCATATGAAAATATGTTATTCCCTGCTAGAATTTATGAGTAACATGTTCTGCAGCTGAAGTTAGAATTAAAAATAGTTGCTACAATGTTAAGCACATGAAGTGAATAGAAATGTGTAGATTTTTTCAATATAGGTAGGGAAGTTTGTCTACTGGTGAAGACTTATACAGACTTTAACCAAGAAAATTTGGAACGTTTCGCAAGTGAAAAGTATTCTATCAGATTGAATTACTGAAATGCTAAAATGTGGTCTTTGTAATAATATAAATATAGATGCAGCTAGCTATACTCGTTTCAAAAATACTTTCAAAATACAGTATAAATAGAAGTGTTAATAACGGTCCAAGAGAAGCTTTAAATGAATTTTAATGCTGCATTAGTCAAATTAATTCAAGAATTTTATTTCGAGATAATAGCTGAAAAAAAGGAGCTTCATATTTATGAGTATTTTTTGTGCTTAAATTCTGATGCAAAATTATTAAAAATGTATATGTTAACCGATTACTGTGAAAAAAGATCACATGGTTAAGAAAGTAGAGCACTTTTTTGTCTGAAACTATTATTTTTGGAAGACCTCGTACTGTTACTTGCATCTGATGAATCATCGCTGAAGGGATTGCAGAAGCATCATTTGTACATCAAACGTTGTAATATTAATGGAAAGTTTAGTTACATAATTGCTGTTTGATCTTGAAACATTAGAGGGGTATAAACTGCCCCAATCATATATGGCTAGTTCATACCAAATAACTTTTGACAAGTAGGGCGAAGTCTTGATTGATTGCTTTATTTGAAGCTGGTCTGTTTTTTTAGGTATGCATCATTAATAAGCAATTGATGCTTGTCAACAGTACTATCTAAATTATGCATATATAAACGTTTTTATAGTGATGATGTATACCAAAAAACCAGAGCACCTTTGATTGAAACAGCCAAGTAATGAGGCACAGTTCAGAAAGGTAATAGTCCCTACCAATTCCCTACAAAATCTAATAAGTTTTAAAAGATACAATTTTGCTTTACAATTATAAAAATTGAGATATTGTATATAAATGAGGCATGAACCACATCAACATATAAGGAACGGTCTATTGATACTTACATTTAAAGTATCATCAATAAATATATTATAAATACTTAAGGATTCTTTCATCTTTATTAGTTTGATTCTTTATTCTTTCCTTTATTAAATGAACAACTTTAAAACTGAAAAATGAGTGACTTTCTTTGTAACAACTTAGCGGTAAGTGGTGTAGTGGTAATTACCTCACTGCAAAATCTGATGACAGGTTCGGAACGGTTGTGGTTGGAATCCTTGAGGCGGTCCACTCTCGAGTTGTTTAGTAGAGCAAATGTCAATTGATGTTGTAGCCACAAATGGGAGCACCAAGTACAATAAGACCCGAGGGCATCAGTTTATATAGGCCACCAGATGGTGTGCCTGAGCTCAATTGATATTAGATAAAGAAAACTTTACTTAACTTACGTTATCAATTATAAAATATAAAAAATATCATATTGCCTGTATTTAGTAACAACTTCAGAAAAAACACTGCCAATTCTCTAACAGCTACATACTATTTGTGCGAACATGTTGAAATATTTAAATCAACAAACAGAATCAAATTTTTCAGCTATTCTCTCGAAACAAAATCCTTGAATTAATTTGACCAATGTAGAATTAAAATTTATTTAAAGCTTCTCTTGGACCATTATTAACATTTCTATTCATACTGTATTTTGAAAGTATTTTTGAAATGAGTGTAGCTACCTGCATCTATATTTATATTATTACAAAGACCACATTTTAGCATTTCAGTAATTCAATCCAATAGAATACTTTTCACCTGCGACACGTTCCAAATTTTTTGGTTAAGGTCTGTATAAGTCTTCACCAGTAGACAAACTTTTCTACCTATATTGAAAAAATCTACACATTTCTATTCACTTCATGTGGTTAACATTGTAGCAACTATTTTTTTTTTTTTTTTTTTTTTTTTTTTTTTTTT
>JANSTP010270747.1:0-10430 GCA_025330745.1 Cladonema radiatum | reverse complement strand
GTTGTTAACAAATAGAGACATTGTAAAATTAGAAAATATTCAATCAACGCCCCTCTCTTTTAAACGCCCCTTCAAAAAATCAAAAAACTTAATAAACACCCTGGGCATCTATTCGAAGCATTACGGTAATTTTCCAAAAAATATTCCAGCTGTATAAATAAAAAAAAATGAAAAAATGTGAACAATTGGTTTTTACATCATATCTTCAATTAAAAAAATTTGAAATTTTGTATATTTTCTACAATAATGTTTTAGTGCAATTATTCAGCTGAGGGTAAAAAGAGGTTATTGAAACAATTTAAGAAGGAAAAAACTAGAATTGCCACATTTTATGATTTTTTTGCTGAAAAATAAAAGAAAATGTTAAAACTCAAATATGTGACTGAATTGAGAGCAACTTAGCTGTGCACAAGGAACAAAACTAAGTAATTCTAATTGTACGGTCAAAACAACAACCCATAATTGATTTTCTGTCTGCTAGGGTTATATTTAAAAAAATATAAATTTCAAATAATTTTGACAAGTGAAAATTTGATAAGAAATCTTCAACTAATTGACCTTATCAAGACCCTAACATATCAAATTGCAAAATTAAAAAGTTTTCTACCTAACAGAATAAAGAAGAAGACCTGCAATTGAATAATTTTTCCAAATTATTAGTTTTCAACACCACTGAAAATTCAGTGATTTTGTGAAAGTAATTTGGATAAAGTATTTGGTGATTTGGTACTCTAGATATATGTAAAATATAGAGCAATAATGCAAGCGAACAAGAAAGATTTTAAAGAGTAATGAAAATGTTTCATGAAGTAGGTCACTGAAGTTTACTACTGTCTGTATAAAAAGATTAAAAATTATTGTAAAAATTATTTCTCATTTTTTAAATTTCCGTGTAGCAAGGAGAAATTTCTTAAAATGGCCGTGTATTTTCTTATTATTTTTCCTCCACCATATTCCCCAACATATTAAGGTAGCATCTCCTTAATGTCAAACAATACGTGAAGATGCGATGTAAGCAAAAATTGATTAAATAAAAAGATAGCTGTTTTTACAGAACAGCAGAATATCTTCTCAGCAATTATTGCTTTTGTAGTGTTAATTTTAATTAATTTAGCAATGGTTGTTATTTTATAGCATGAATGGAATATTTTGGATGTTTGGAGAGTTTGGCTATGGTACACTTTTTTTGTGTGTGAAAAAAAGATAGCTATAAGAGTTTTGTTAAAGAAAACATAAGCTAGAGCATGATGGCAGTAAATTAAAAGTAAAGTAAATATTTATTTAACCAAGTGACAAGTATATACAAGCTCCGTATATTAAAAATATTCTGAATAAATATATACATAAAAACAAAATATACATAGTCTTTCTTGGTATGCGATTAGCACTAGCAGTCAGGACTGGATGAGTGTGGTCGCTTTTGTTAAATTATTAATAAGTAGAGATTAATAACTATGTTATATTATCTGCTGTTGAAAGTTTTATTAATACATTGCTAAAGGCTCAAGTGGTAAGTATGGCTGGTCTTTATTAATGTATTTGAAGATGGAAGTCGAAAACCTTCTTCAGTTAGGGTATATCTTTTGAAGACAAATATAAATATCAGTAGACAAAGTTACCTAGCTATCTAATTGTAATGAATTCTCAAGCACTTTGAAAATGGCTCTTACAGAATTAGCTGTACTCTAAGTTAATGAAAGGCCATCTTTTTTGGCATTAGCTAGACACAGTAAATGCATCTCCATATCATGTTCTGACTTTGATTTTGACTTTTAACAAAACACAACTTGATAAGTTATATATAGCTATTACACATCAATAACTGTCTACTTATTTACAGTAGAAAGCGTTTTTCATCAAAGTCTCTTGTTGAAATTAATTTAGAATATGTTTATTATGTTTGAATACTGTTTGTTACTGAACAAAAAAACTTGGATTGTTATTAAGAAAACATTTGTCACTGGCGATGATTCAGGTAATTTATCGTACAACAAATGTGTTTCTTGACATGTCATTTAAAGATTTCCTTTAAAGATGAGGAACAATTCAAACAAGAGAATCAGAAGTAAGAAGTTTTAATTTTTCTAGTGCATTGATACTTTGCTCGTACATGTTTGGTAGGATTAATGATAATATGTTTTAATTGGTTTTTAAACATGATTTGTTGATTCAGAAATTGTTTTACAAATATATGTTTTGTAAATTTTTTTGTAAATACGTTCAACAATTTGTTTTTGTAAATATGTTTCGTAAATATTTTTTGTAATTATGCTTAATAAATTTTTGGCAAATATGTTTCGTAAATATGTTTTGTTAATACGCTGCATAAATTTTTGAAAAATACGTTTCGTACAAATATTTTTCATAAATATGTTGTACCGTAAATATGTTTTGTAAATATTTTTTGTAAATACGCTTCATAAATTTTTCATAAATAAGTTTCGTATTAATATTTTTCATAAATACATTGGGCCATAAATATATTTCATAAATAGTTTTTGTAAATATGCTTCATAAAGTTTTTGTAAATAAATTTCATACTAATATTTTTCATAAATAGGTTGGACTGTAAATATGTTTCGTAAATATTTTTTGTAAATACGCTTCAGAACCTTTTTGTAAATAAGTTTCGTTACTAATATTTTTTGTAAATATGTTGGGCTGTAAATATATTTTGTAAATATTTTTTGTTAATACGCTTCATAAAGTTTTGATAAATACATTTCGTGCAAATATTTTTCATATATACGTTGGACAGTAAATATGTTTCGCAAATATGTTTTGTAAATACGCTGCATAAATTTTTGAAAAATACATGTCATACAAATATTTTTGGACCGTAAATTTCTTTTGTAAATATTTTGTGTAAATACATTTCATAAGTTTTTTGTAAATATGTTTCGTATTATTTTTTGTAAATACGATTCATAAATTTTTTGTAAATAAGTTTCGTACTATTATTTTTCATAAACACATTTGACTGTAAAATAATATGTTTGGTAAATGTAAACATGTTCGATAAAGTTTTGGCAAATATGTTTTCAAATATTTTTGTAAATACGATGGATAAATTTTATAAATTTTATTTTATTTTTTTTCGCAAAAAGTTTTTGTACATATTTTTTGAAAGTACACATTTTTTTTTATAAGAAACCGGTTTATAAGAAACTTAGAACTAGACATGCCAAAAATTTAGAAACTTTTAGAACTAGGAAAATGAAGTCAAGTTTTGTTAGAAGCTTTTTCGCAGATCTTCCCTTGTTAAACCTCTTTGAAAGCAGCCGTATTGGATAAGTAGGGTGCTCTTCGCGCTGTACTTCTTGTCTTTTTTACATACAGCACATAAATCTTCTTGAAAAAACAACCAATAAATGGCTAACGTGTTTTTTTCTTCGATGAATCAACTATTATTCATTGATACCATGTTGATACCTAAGAAACTTCCTAAGAAACTTTTGGAAGCAAATTTAGATAAATGCTAAGAAACGTTTGGAACTAGGACTAGGCCTGGTGCTTGGTTTCTTATAAAAAAAAAACGTGTACACTTGATAATTCCTTTGCAAATTCTTTGTAAATTATGCTTCCTAATTTTCAGTTGTTTTAAATTTGTTTCATGTACAATCGCTTTAAAATATATTTGGTAAATTGCGTTGGTGTAAACATGTTTCAAAATTTCTTTCAAATATTTTTTTACGGAGCCTTTGACTTCAGCGCAGGAAGCAGAAATTTTGCTATGCTGTGTGCGCTTTTCTTCTTTGAAGTGCCTTTCATACACTCTCAGGTTTATCTTACACTGCCACTGTTATTAAAAGTAAAATAGTTATTAACAGTAAATCAAGTCGTTATTAACAGCTGTCGTGCTCTTTTTTTTCTTATAATTTCTTTTGTTTTGTCAAGATGATGTTTTGAAATTTCAGCTTTCATTCTTTGCAATTGATCTACAGAAAGATATTTATCATCAAAATAATGGTTACCACTAATTCACTGACATTATCATGACTTGTCTTGATGACTTGTCATTGTTTACATTACGTTCAGATTTTTCAGTTGTTTCAGTTGACATTTTCCAATACTAGAACTGCCTAATGTTGATGAACCTACTTGCATTGCACTTTTGTTTTCTGAAAATGAAGTTCCTCTGAAGTCAACATCTTTTCCTGAACTTTTTTGCTAGCATTTGGTTTAATTCTAAGCTGAGGTGTATTTCTCATTTTCTCTTGTATCTCAGCCTCCCATTTCAAATCAGGCATATCTTCAAATAAAAATTGAATTATCTTCTACCTATATGTGCTTTATTTTCTCACATGGCACACAAAACTTTCTGAAATTACCTGCTTCTTTGAGAATCACCCCTAAAAAAGTCTGATGGCACAGAAAACCCACTATCAGTTCTTTCCAAAATCATTTTAATCTGTGATTCTGCCATCCATTTTGTAATTAATATTATGTAAACATTTCATCTTGAAGGAAATAGTCAGAAAGCACAGAAAATTATAGCATAGCAAAATCACAGAAAAATCAGTGATTATCTTAAAGCAAATACTATAAACAACAAACCAGTGCAATAATTGCAAGAAATTTCCACAACCTGCTTTTGGAAAAGCATTTAGCTTGCTGATAACCTCATCTAAGTGCATATATCGTAAGATTCTTATCTTTGGCAATAACTACAACTAATTTATTAAAATCACTGAATTTTCAGTGGTTCTAATAAAGTGCTATTGGCATCTTGAAAAATTAGAAAAACTTGCTTACACATCAACTAGTTATTTTAAAATTTGTATATAAGATAAAATCTAAACTGGCCAAAGAGAAACCATTAATTTCACAGCTGAGGTATTGTTATTATTATTTTCTATTCATACAATGACAAAAGTGCTTACAAAAATACAGTGAAATCTCAATTCAAACCTTTCTGAAAGAGCAGCAACATCTTTAGAATAAAAAATTCTTAAATAACATGCTCTATTGAAAACCGAATAAAAATCTTTTGTAATACTGCTGTCATAAAAAAACTCTGCAGAACTGATATATCAGTTTTATTGTAGCATTGAATTCGCTTTCAAAATCACTGAATTTTCTGTGGTTTTCGTTTTTGTTTTTTTTCATGCAAAGAAATCTTTTAAAGGCTATAACTTATAGCTAAGTAGGTTATTCCAATAAACCTAATAGGCTATAGGGTGCATACCAACAAAAGGGTTTTACTCCCTCTTATTTTTTCACATGAATTTACATCATTTACCAAAGAAGTAAATATTTTAGACTTCCACAGTGAAATTCGTAACATTGGTACTCTTTGATACAAATGAATTGATAATCAAACCTTATTTCATCCTTGAAACAATTTATTTAAGTTGATAATTATACATCTTTCATTAAATTATAATTTATTCTGAAACTGCTTTGTCAATTTTAACATTAGTGGAAAAATCACTGAAATTTCAGTGATTTTCCGGTCCACTTATCATTAATGATAGGAAAGCCTATCATTACAAACAACCTATCATTACAACATCAGGGTTCATGCAGCCACTTTTTGCTAGGTCCATTTTTATCCTAAAGATTGAGTTTTCTTTATAGTTTGTAGAATCATATCCACAAATCATAGTCATATGTTTTCGAAATGGTGGCATTTGTATTGAACTATGGGTGTTTTAACCTTTAAATAGTAAAATATGACACATTTTTTCTTTGTTTTGATTCATTTAATCAAAAAGCTAACATTATATCAGATCTAAAGTATTCTTTTTGTTTTTTATCCAATTCAGTTCAGAAACTCAATTAAAGATTGAGTTCTTAGGACCGTTAAACGGTTCTAAAAATTGTCAGCATAAAACTCAGACCATATATTCTATCCTTTGGATCCTACCTAAGCTTATTTCACCTCAGGTGACAGGGATAAAACATCTAAAAGCGATAATACAAAAAATAAGCCTTGAAACAATTTGTTTGCCACTATCAGACATTGTCTCGGCCATAAACACATTATAAATGTTTACACACTATAAAAGGAAAGCTTTACCAGAAAATATGCCTTGTAGACAATTTTCGTTACTTGACATATCCCATTTTCTGCCTAACATTGATCAATCAGGTAGTTAGTGTAAGCCTTGAAAAGTAGTCCAAAATAAACAAAATGTGTTTTTGAAATCAAAAAATACAATACCATAAACCTCAAACAGAATAGCAGATTAGAAATGAATCTTTCAGGGTTTTATTCAAGCAGTTTTAGCTACTAATACTACTGCTCTTTACTAAATATTGAGTTAACAGAGAATTCTTTAAAAGGAATTACACACCACGGTTCGCTAATGCAAAATATTTTGATTTGTACAAACCCCAAAGAAGTGCTTTTCAGCTTGTTTGAGATACAGTATACAGAATACTGTGTAATTCTCAGACATAAAATCTAACTTATCAAAGAGGTGAAAGAGGTCAATTTACAACCACTAAGAGAGAATAGTTATACAGTGGAGTGGGATAGCAAAACCAAACAAATTGATGCAATTTATTAAGAATAGAATAACCTTCGCAAAGTCAAAAAGGAAACAAAAACACAGGAAATAATTAATAAGTTTTGATTGATACTATATCTTATGTACAACACAAAAAGGATATACCTCATGTAATTGTCATACTGTGCATTCTTATTTGCCATTTCCACTTTTAATTAATCAGCAAATCATCATGGCCAGATACTGTGTGTCTGGAGCGGGGAAATACATTCTCCTGGAGTAACTCCTTTCCATATTCAACATAACCATATCTGCATTCTCATACCATCAAAATCATTAGAAAGAGTGTTTTACTCAAATCCATTTTTTACTAGTCTAAAATGATAACTAGTATTTATTAAAACAAAAAAGATTCTGGAGTATATTAAACCAGAAAAAATTTAGGTATTAATTATTAATTATTAGCATCAATTACTATTAATTAGTATTATTTTACTTGAATTCGCCAGTCTTCAATTTACTTTTAATAAATCAATTTAAATCAACTGAAACCTGGTGGTCCAGCATGGTATAATGCACTGTCTCTAATGGTATTTCTGCTTTTAGCCCAGTGCTGGATAAGCATTATAGCAGAATTAATATGGATAGCTTCCCTTTGCCTTACAAAAGTCTGAAGAAAAGATGGTCTGATTGTAAAGATGTTGAATAGCCGAACTCACTTTCCAACAATTTCTCTTAATTGAAAAAAGGGTTGGGTGAGATAACTTGGTTTAATAAAAAACAACAAAGTTTACTTTTATGAGGATGGTGAACAATGGAATTTTTTGGAAATCGAATTGGACAATAATGCAACTTGCCATCAAAATCTAAAATAACTACTAGCTAAAAGAATTATTACTAGTAATCGCACGTTTTGGAGTGCAATTAGCGAATTAATCACTCATAAGGAGGATAAAATGTGAGTAATTTTCCCTCATCAATACTAATAGCAATATTGTTCTTTGCTGTCAGGTTTCTTACATAAAGTTGAATTTTTTCTCTTTTGAAGCTACATCATAGGAAATGCAATGCAATATTGTAAATACTCTGGATTGAAGCTTTTTGAAAAGGCCTTTTTTGTTACTCATTTCTGTCCATATTTCTATTATTTAAAGCAACCTTAAATCAGTAATATTTTCAAAAATATTATTTTAGAATAGTTTTAAAGGAAGAATACTTATTTGAAATCACTCTAAATCTGTTTTCTGCCTATATTCTTCACCTTATTCTTTACTTTTTCTCAAGGAAGATAGATGAGAAACCGAACCTCTTGCATTGCATTTTTTATAAACAGTATATCATTGCACTCTACAGATTGCAATTAGCGATTTAAATGCACTCTTCTTTTGCCTTCTCAGCCAATCAGATTTGAGTAATTTTGCACTGTTGACGATTGTTATAGAATACAAGCTCCGAAATAAATATAAAATTCAGAAGTTTCATTTTTGCTGTTTATAGTAAAAATGAAGCTTCTGGATTTTATATTTATAGTTAATTGCCTGCAGTCGTCAATTTACACGCCCTCAAATAATTTTTCAATGTCTACTGAGCATTTTGCTGATTATCAACCTATTTTCTATTTTCTAAGAGAAACATATTAACCAAAGAATATGTCTTTGTCAGGTGGGGCATCTTCTCTGCCTGACATATAGCATCTATTCTGCAGGACATTGTTCGATGTACGGCAGTTATTTCAGGGCTTGGAATAGAATAGCATATTTTTTTTTAGAGTACCATAAATGAGGTAGGACCAGGGGTTGATTCAGCCAAGTTTGCACATTGGTACAACAATTTTGGGGACATGCCAATTTGGGATGCCCAAAATAAATTTCTATATTCTTTTCTAGAAAACATAATAAAATTTTGATAATAATTGATTTCGTTTGTGTAAAAGTTTAGATTTTGTGCAAATAAAGATGTTAAAACAGTGACAAAACAGTAATTTTATTCTAAGTTTGAGAAGCAATAAACATTTAGAGAAAGTGTTTTGCTCAAATCGATGCCCAAATTAAAATCTTGTATCAACCCCTGCGGACCTCTTACAAGTCTGGTCAAGAAAACCCAATAAAAAGGAGAAACTTGTGCACAATTCTAATTAAACAAATTTTTTGTCAGAGAATTTCAAGTTTGTGCCAATTGGCAACAATCGGGTATTCTTATTGGCAATGATTGGCAATGATTTTTATGTTAGTCAAAAAATATTTCTGAACAAAATCTACACATTGCTGAAATTTAGGTGACCAAGGCCACCCATTTTGGCACCTCATATAAATTGGGTTTTTTACTCAATATTTTGACAATGCCCTAATAGCCCATATTCTCATCCCCACTTTTAAAAAAGGAGGGGTTCTGGCTTTCCGAAATTTTAGGAATAGCTGGAAAAATAAAAAGATCTAGAAATAGGGGGTATGCAGAGATAGAACGGTTCTTCTAGAAAGGTGGGGGTTCATCATTTTTTACTAACATGCTTCTCTTTCTCATAACTTTTTTTCATAGTACAAGGGAGTGACACATATGCTTAAATTCATTTTTCCTAAAGTTCAGGTTAATTGGAAGAGCTCTCGGCATGATTAAAGAGTCTTTTTACAGAATTGTTAATTTGTTTTTGTTTTTAATTGACAATATGCTTAGTTGCAATGTCATCAAAATGAACCTAATATCCTGAGAAAATACAAATTTGAATATCTAAATAACTTAACATATTATTTCATGAAATTTAAAAAAAAATCCTTGACAGTTACTGGAAAAAATTTGCTTTTTATTAATTACTTACAGTTACTGGAAAAGATTTTTTTGTGAAACATACCTGGGGTAACTAGTTCTAGGCCACACATTGAATCTCAAATACCGTTATTTCCCAGTGGTCGAGGCAAATATTTTTGAAATCAGGACCACTTATAGCTTTCAAAAAGTAAAAATTATCAGTCAGATTTTTTTCCATCCCCAGCTATTGCCATGTCAGCAAAAAATGAAAAGGGACTGGAACGGGGCAACAGGTTTGAAATTTGAAATTGATTTATTAATTTTCTGGAAGAGTATATAATAAAGCTGATTCCCTGAAAATTTTCTTTAAAAAAATATTACAGAGGCTTAGATATTGTAGATTTTGTATTTCAGCATTTTTTGTTTCATCTTGATGACATCAATACTGGGCATTTCCAAACATCTCTAAACCTAAATATCTCTTGCAGGAAAAAGGATTTTTCGATTCTGTAAAAGTAAAAAGATTGTTTTATATTATAATGAACTCTTCAATTTGAGCTTAAGTTACTTTCAAGTATGACATTGCCTTTAAATATTTCTTTTTACAAAGACAGTGGCTAGGTCATAACAATATTCTAATATTTTGTGCGCGATGGTCTAGTATGCATGAAATATTAGCTTCATTTTTTGTTTTATTTGATATCCTCGGATTAAAGTTTGCGCTAGAAAGGTTGGGGTAAATATATTTTTAAGAAAGGGAGGGTTCAGATATCAGCATTTAAATAATGGCTGATCACCAATCATTTATAGCCAAATAATACTTTGCTATCGGACATTTTAAGCTAAAACAATTATCATCAGGCATTTGATAAAATAACTTAAAAGAGAGAAGGGATAAACACAGGGATTTTTGCAGAGGTTTTTAGGAATGGCTGTTTTTTGGGAAAACATTCAATTTTTGGAAAAAAAATGGTATGCAGCTTTCATGTTAAAAGCAAATTTTTTTTTATCATGATTTCAACATAAACGCTTTGAATCCTATTCTTTTTTTTTTTTCAAAAGAACAGAAAATACAATAGTTCTTTGTATAATGCTAGACAAAAATGGTGGAATTCACAAAAGCTCTCTTTATTATATACAGACAAGACAATGTCAAATATCAGTGTTTGAAACTAAAAAATCCTTCCGCCAGAAAAATTTTCTTAGCAGCATTATATCTAAATTGTGGAATTT
>JANSTP010270736.1:0-10431 GCA_025330745.1 Cladonema radiatum | reverse complement strand
TTCTGGTTAGAAAACTCGAGTTTTCTGGTGAGAAAACCTGAGTTTTCTCGATTAAATGTGCAAAATGGCTTCCATAACTCTTCGGAAACCGATACGTTATGGGGAGACTTCTCCTGTTCTACTTCCTTACGGCAAATATGCAATGCTTTTGCTCAGCGGTTTCCTAATTCCCGATTAATTAAGAATGGACTAGAGCTAGTCAATAAATTAAGTTATTATGACTGCTGCATAAACAAAACAGACGGATAGAATGGCCCGTCGAAGTCTTGGAAAAGTAGTGACCGGCCAGATTCAAAGGTCGTATTCAAAGGTTATTGGTTTTTTATTAGACATGCTGTTAAATAAAAATTTTTTGCTTAATTTCTTTCGCATGTTGGACGTTCTAAGTGAGAACTAAGCGATAAGATGTGTGAGATTTCCAAACCCTGCTAGACAGCGATTTATCTACATGAGGCTTGAACAAGTTGACCCTTGATTGAAAACCACCAGGTGCACTTTCTGGTTACAGTATTTTTGTCCATGACTGTACATTCAATAACGTAATATCCGTCACTATTGGATTCAACGAGGTATTGCAACGGGTGAATAACGTTGGAATCAGAAATGGAACTTTATACAACGAAATTGAACTTTCTAGTAAGTATTTATGTGAAGAGGACACCATGGCACACTACATATCCATACAAAAACAACCAAATGATTATGAAAAGCCAGACTGTATAAGACTAGAAACTAGTCAGCCGAGCGAAACTTAAACCGGGAGAACAATTTGCAAGTTGCAGTTTGCCGAAATTGCCGATATAGCGAAATCTAGCCAGTCTAGAGTCTATTGGATATGTGCAAAAACGGTATAGAACACATTCGAAACATTTATAAAAAAACTGTGGCATTGCAAACCCTGTTCGTGGAAACATAGCAAACCACTGTTATAAGATATACAGCATACTCGCGATAAGTGGGACACTCAAGGGACCGATAAAAAACGTACCACTTAGCGGGAGTCCTACATATCCGAATTTCCTTGTAGGTACGAAATTGACAAAAAAAGGATCATTATGTAACTACATATCGGGTGTCGTAGTTATCCGGTGTCCCAGTTACCTAAGCGAAGTTTTTTGCTTCTCGTTTTGCTTGAAAAATATAAGGAAGTTCAAGGGACCGGGGGAAAGTGTACTACCTTGCGGGCGTCTTACTTATTCATAGTATCGCTTATCGCGAGTAAACTGTAATTTATTCAATAAAAAGCTTCTGTTAAATGGGTATCAGAATTTATTCTTTGCATAGATTTCCTCAAAGACGTGTGTAAATAAATTAAGTCTATTGCTGGAATAAGTTTTGTCGGGAAACGAATGATGCATCGGGCAAACGGTAATATGATAATATCCACGGTACAAAGAGATTTTAAAACACAGAAGTATTGGAAATAATATTCATGATATCAAATTCCTGTTGCCACTGTTTTCGCTCCATATCAATTCAAAGCTTTGAATTCACTCAGTTTGAATCGCTATCACTTGTATCATAATAATAAATTTGAGAGCATGTCAAATTTCAAAATTGGCATTTATTGATCTAAGGACAACTTACAAGTGCTAAATTTATTTCATCTAAGGGATATTTACCTACGCTAGCAAGGGGATATGGCACAGAAGCAGAGATAGATGTGAGTCAGCAAAAGACCTGGGAACCTGGGAACACAAACTTGCATTTGTATTTTTAAATTTTTGAATTTATTTCTCGGTAATTCTATCTACAACCGTGGTCAAAAATATTGGAACAATTTCGAGCTTTTTCAGCATAACTCTGCACCACAAGCGATAAAAATATACCACAGGGTATATTTTTACTTGGCAAAACAGCGATTTATCTAAATGAGCCTTGAGCTCTTGGGTGAAGGGGTGAAAACACCCAGCTCCCTTCTTGGCTGTATTTGTAGCCCTTTAGGGTAGCTACAAAGGGGAATCACCAAAATTGCCCTTCCGCAATTTCATTACTCAAAAATGGCATGACAAATGGAAAGTCAAAATCTGAAAACTACCCAGTTTTACCCTGAATTCTAAATATTTTTGTCCACGATTGTAGTAATATTGTTTTAAGACTTCTCGTTATTTTAGCATTTTTCTCGACAATAAATGATATTGAGATAACAACTCTAGGTAGGAACCAAATATTCAGCTTCCACTCATGCATGAGTCTCTACAGACTGAACTTAATTTATTCATGCCTTGACATCCTATCTTAAAAGAACTACTATCTCCTAAAGTATTACCAATTAGTAAAGGAATCGAAAATTGTCTTCTCTGACCCAATTGATCAAATATTTGAAACAGTCATCTTTAAAACCTACACTCAAATGAATCTCTGTTTCTCTAACACATTCACACCAACTCAAATGCTCCTGTGTAAAATTTCCATTAAAATTGGAATTTACCTAGACCATATCTAGTCAATTTTCCAGAGCTAAAACAGACAATTTATTATTTCGGCAAAATCGGGAAAACAGATATTTCGACAAGCCACAACCCGGCAATTTTTACTCGGCTGATATATTCTCATTTTCTAAAAATTAAGAACGTAGCATATGCCGTATCATGGGTTTTAATTGCGAGGAGCTCGGACATAAGAAATATGTTAAATTTCAGAGGAACGAAAACTGTGCTCGATATTCAACTGGAGGCCTTTGAATCTCGTAAGCAAGTACCTGTGGCTTAGACATTTTCGAATTAACAATTTTTCAATAAACAATGTCAAATTCAAATTTGCATACTCACTTTTACTTAAAAAAAAACCCGTTTCTCCAGTAGGAATACATCCGTTTTCAAAGCAATCCACCAATATCCTTTTTCGTATCAAATCACGGCCATTTTTCAGGCAACTTATCACGGCGCACAAAAATGCAAACAGGGTCTTTCCAATGATTCTGATAAAGTACTTAATTATCTAGTACGGTAATTATCTATGCTATGGAAGTAATTAGTCTGGTGCGGAGAATATAAACATCGTTGGGTCCCATTTTTTAGATGTGTGACAGCAGAATCGCACCACAGCTTAATCCAGAGCATATCACATTTTTCTTGAAACGAACTATATTGTTACTCTTGAAATCACCTCCCCCATCGCAGCAATTAGAATTTGATGCTTCTAGCAAAAGAATATCGCAATTCTTAACGAGAGCTGTTAGCATTTTTTATTGCGTCAGCTCATAAATTATAATCACGACAAATCGAATGCGTAGCATGCTATACGTATTTGCATAAACACGAATAATTAGGCCAATTTGAAATCAAATGCCTGAAAAATTGAAAGGGTTAAATATAGGTACTCTCCAAGTTGCTAAATAGACGATATTTATCCACAGACATTTTTCTACAGAGAAACCTATAAAGTCTTGGAGAAAATTGGCATTATCCAAAAACTAGTATTTGGTCATTTTTGAAATAACTTTAAAGCCACTGATAATAGTTTGTAGACAGGACTTTTAATGGGCCCTAAGAAAATCAAAAAAAAGCTTTTCAGAGTTTCAACTTTGTCGTCCAAATAGCACCATAAATCTGAGGTGAACATGCAGTTTCCTTAATTATTCGTTGAATACATTTATAACAAACATAGATCCACTACTATTTCAAAGCAATTAGCTTTGAAATAAACAGAAATTCAAGACATTTTCACCTCCAAACAAAGGAAATGTTTAGTGCTCTATCCAGCTGAGCTATAATATATCCTTGGTCAAACACAGAAACAACAGTTTTTAAAATCATGAGAATGTATTTTCATAGTGATGTCACAACTCGAAATCAATACCCTTCACCAGGTCAGGTATTTACATTCGGATATACTCTGCCAACTCGGCTAAAAGATATCGTTCACCAGGTCAGATAACTGTTTAACCGAGTTGGATATAATACCATAATATTCTCTAATAAAACAAAAATAAAATCTAAAAAATAGAAGATACACGCTAAAGAACAGCTTTCAAGAAAGACTTCTCGCTTAGGAATACCACGAGCAGGTCAAGTAGATTTTTAAAAAAGGTTTTAAAGGCAAAATTGATCAAATTAGGGAACGCTACTTGAAATTACTCAAAATCACGCAAAATAATCATTGTTACAAAATTTCAAACAAACATCATAAAATTTTGAACATGTCATACAAGATGTTCCTTCTTCGTCGCCTAATAATACGTTTCTTGTTCGATCCATCCTGCAAAGAAAAAAAGCAAAAAATTAAGAAATAAATCCAAGAAGATCTGACAATGGATACTTTGAGAAACGAATCGATGTTTAAACTTTGGTAAACACAAACGAAAGAGAAAGCAGTGGACACACGGAAACATATAAAATAATAACTATGTGGGCACAAAAAATTATAGACTGTGAAGTGTGACCACAGTTACTGCGAGCGATCATGTTTGATCCTTCTACATACGGGGGAAAACGATGGCAGTGGACGCACTCAAACGCATGAAATCAAACATGTGGGTATTTGAGTAATCTTACCTCCTGGGTTTCTTCTCAAGAAAAATCTTCTCAACTCATCATAAACAAAGATGAGCAAACTGAAGGGGAAACCAAGGAACCACCATGGGAAGTTCATAGGGCGTAAACGTAAACCTTCACTCAAACCGGGCGTGTATTGCAAGAATGCAGCAAGGGCGGTTTCGAAGAATAAACCAAAGTTCAACATCCAGTTTCTAAATAAGAAAATAGAATATCAGGATAAAAGAACGTCATCCAAATCCTCCGACACATACAGATGACGTCATAATACTTACGTCATTCCTTGTTGGAAAACCGACAATCTTCTTGTTTTCGAGATAATTACGTCAGCCCATTGCACGACAACAATGGTGGTGAAAAACGCTGTGTGGCAAGTAAGTTCCAAGTTCTTTCGTTGTGTGTAAGTCCATTCTGAACCATAAGAATCGGCGACATCGTTTATATCTTTGTTATCCCAATCGCTTCGGAGACCGATTAATTTACCCGGTAAAAATCCGTTTTCAGCCATGACCACAAAATAGGTGAAAAATCCAGCTGTAGCCTGAAAGTTAAAGATATGACAAGTCGAAAATTTCCAAAGTTTACTTTTTTTGCAACTTTTTCTTAGAATTAAAACGGGGGAAGCCCAGCAGCCAGAAAACTAGTTATTACTTCATTTGAGATTAAAACTACGTGTTGCTAAAGTTGCGTGTCACAAAACTTGTCCTGAAAACAATTCACGTGTTTTAAGTAATTTTCAATACACCAGAAAAAAATGATAACTAGCCTCGGTCTGCAATAAAAGCCTGTTCGGAATAACGATAAACCTTCGCTCAAGGATTGTCAACCAAACAGATCAACATTGAGATTTTCCTCGTATCTTGAAAAAAATAAGTGGAGCGTGTATTGTATTTTTGATGAGGGCGAATCTCCAATTATCGCAGGACGATTAAAAAGGGATAGGTCAAGACAACTTGATTTAATAAAAGGACATGGGGCTAAGTTTACTTGGTTGGTGTCTCAAATGAATAAATGAGAAAGTACATACCTGGATCATACCAATTTGACCATAAGCCAAACTGATCAACCGTTCGTTCACTAGTTTATCTCGAACAGGGTCACGTGGTTTACGTTTCATGATGTCCGTTTCTGCTTTTTCATAAGCAAGTGAGATAGCAGGTACCAAATCCGTTCCCAAATCAATACACAAGATGGTAACCGTTCCCAATGGCAACGGAATACTCAATAAGATAAACATCAAGAAAGGAGAGATCTCAGGAATGTTTGACGTCAACGTGTATGCGATTGATTTTTTCAAGTTGTCAAAGATAAGACGTCCTTCTTCTACACCGGTGACGATTGACGCAAAGTTGTCGTCCAACAAGATCATGTCGGCAGCTTGTTTTGATACATCGGATCCAGCGATTCCCATGGCAACACCTAAAAAAAGGTAAGATCGATCAAATCTCTTAGTACCACCTTAAGGGCATAATTTTTTGCGATCAGAAAACATTACGGAACAAATTTTTGCGACTAACGCCTCAAAAAAGTTGTAAACGGCCGAATTAATTTTTAGAATCAGTCTTCACAGAAGAAAATTGCGGAACTAATTTTCGCGGATTTATTATTTTGAAGATTTTTTTTTCCGAATCTTTCAAAAAATAGGGTTTAGAGTTGGATAACTTGACAAAATGCAGACTTAAATTTGGCAACCAGCAAAGTTCTTTGGTTTTGCAGAATATAATTTTGCGAATGGCTACCCTCTAGTGTGTTTTGCGGAATTAAATTTTGCAATTTAGGTCCAGGATTGCAATAAGTTCCGTAAAATTTTATGGTCGCAAAGATTTATGCCTTTAACGTATTCTCGACAACTTGATTGCAGAAACGTCTGCATTCAGAGCCTTCATCCAGAAATATGATTGGCTAAAAGCTTATTAATTTACTACAATAGATAAAACCGAAATAAGGAAGCACAAACCAATATCAGCTTTTTTGAGGGCGGGTGAATCGTTTACACCATCCCCAGTGACAGCAACAATAGATCCCATACGTTGACAACCTTCTACAATGATAAGTTTCTGTTGTGGTGATGTACGAGCAAACACAATCTCTGAATGGTATTTGAGAATATCATCTAAATTCTCTTGCGTCATGTCTTTCAATTGAGCTGAAAAGAAAAGGTTATAATTGAACTTTAATAATGAAAGTTGGGGTATAGAGGTCACAAAATCCAAATTAATAACTGGGAAAATACTATTTTAAAAACATCTAATGTAAATTTATTGGCTCTAATCTAACTTTAAGAGCCTCCATTAAACCCTAATCTTTACAAAATAAAAATCGGGCCACCATAATGGATACAGATTGACATTGGAGCAGTGTGGAAAATCGCCTTTCTTTGTTCTTCAAAGTAAATATAATAAAGTAAAAATAAAAGTAAAGTAAAAATAAATAACAGTGAAATTAGTATGGAATCATACATTCAGAAAAGTATTCGAAAACATTGTATGAACCTTTACAGTACACAAGTTCGGACGAATCTTTCTGCGATAGCAACATTCAAATCTTACTGCCATAGACAGAAGTCGCTCTTTTATGAAGTTCAATTCAATGTAAAATGGTTATTTGGGAATTTGAAAAGTGATTTTTTTTTTTGGACAGGGTCATGTCTAAGACAGGTCTACAATACTACCAAATCAAAGCACAAGAACCTACTTCCGTGTACAACAGCTGCGTGAGCATCACGTGGGTTAACCTCTTCAACAGGAATGTTCAATCTTTGAGCAATGTCTTCAACTGTTTCATTACTTTCAGAAATGATACCAACACCTTTGGCAATAGCTTTGGCTGTAATTGGATGGTCACCTGTCACCATGATCACTTTAATACCTGTCAAAATGATAAAGTGAAGTCTTTGAAATCAGAGCAGCAATCAGAAATGGTTTAAACCTATCCAAATTTTATTTGTAATATTCTTAACGACCGAAGCTAAATTTTGAAATAGAAGAGACTGACTATGGAGGTTAAAAATTTGAAATTTCCTACCAACATAATTACGATGAGTTTTACACTAATTCAGACCACTCTCGAAAACATAATTTACTATAGTGTCCAAGACATTTCTTTCCTAAATGCAAAGCCTTGTAAATAATTTTACCAAATTAATAATACCATATTTACTCATTTCCGTACCCTATTGGAAATTGAAACAAGGGGGTGTGATGCGATGGTAGCGAGGGCAATGCTAATAAAAAGTTTCACAATGACGGGATCTTGTAAAGTGCCTTTGAGTAAGGTAAAAAAGAAATAATTTTTTGTTATAAGCGCCATCCAGCAAAACAATAAAATAAATAGAGGGGCGCCACTTTGATGACAAGTGCTTATAGGAAAAAATACGGTCCGCAAGAACCTCTCTTTGACTGGAATTGAATTTTTGAAAAGCAAAAATTGCTAAAACATAAGCTGAAAATATCAGTTCTTAAAGAAAAAAAGAACCTCTTATGGCCCTATGCCATGACGGTAGGAAAAAAGACAAAACTGTAAAACCTACCTGCACTTCGGCATTTGCTTACAGCATCAGGTACAGCAGCACGAGGTGGATCGATCATACTCATCAAACCAACAAAACAGAGATTGGTAAGAGGGAAGTTTTGTGGATCATCTGTCTCAAATTGAAATCCTTGTGGGAATTCATCAGCTGGTAAATAGAAATGACAAAATCCCAATACTCGTTCACCAAGGCCTCCCAACTCAACATAAGCTTTGTTGAAAGCATCTTTCATTTCTTCATCGAGCGGTTTATCTTCACCATTGATCAAAATTGTTGAGCAACGATCTAAAATTCTTTCTGGGGCGCCTTTCATAACAAGGATATGTCTAGGATCATCTGGATCTTCCAACTCATGAATTGAAACTTGATATTTGTTGGTTGAATTAAATGGAATTTCTGCAACTTTTTTGTTCCTTTTTCTTATATCCTCAACACTTCCAACGGATAGTTCAACAAATTTCAAAATGGCTGTCTCAGATGCATCACCATTGCATTCTTTCCTGAAGGAGAGCAAAAACAAAAACCAAATCAAGAGCTGGTACGAATTAAATTAAGAACTATCCTACTCGTGCAAACTGAAAAAATTAGACGGTAACGCTCACTATGAGTGTTACTTAGGCAATGCAAGAACAAGGAGTCAGTTGCTCATTTTTCTGGGTTGTATGCGAGAAAATCTGACCTCAGAAAATCCGATGTCATCATTCATTATTTCAAAATCAACATGGTAAAAACTGCACTAAAGAGCTCTTTAGGTTCAATACCACTGCTACTGACACTTATTACTGTAGATTCACAGATTTTCAACAACCTGTCGCTGAGGCCGTCAAAATGTGATGACAATTTGGTGCAAAAGTATTTGAAAAGTATTTGAAAAGTATTTGAACATCTCTCACCATTAACAAAGTTTAAGCACTTGCATTCCCTCCTGGGGTTGAGTGCCAAAAAAGCATGGGATGAAAATGCTGACACTTGTTAGCAAAAAAAGCAACAGAAAGCTTACTTCAGAATGGGTAAATCTTCTTGACCATCCTTAAACTCAGCACGATTACATAAAGCTCCGATTCTCGATAACGCTTTCCATGTTGGGGAACCTTTGTCATGAGCAATACCTGATTGATCTTCAGTTGTATCGGCTTCAATTGTCATTCTATCAAACCACATGTGAGCTACTGTCATACGATTTTGTGTAAGGGTACCAGTCTTATCCGAACAGATCACAGATGTACTTCCAAGAGTTTCTACAGCTTCCAAATGCTTCACTAAGCAGTTCTTAGCAGCCATTTTCTTAGCAGTTAACGTTAGACATACCTGAAAAGGATTTGAAGAGGCTCAAGCAATGTAAATAGCAAATATGGGAAGTGTGAATAGCTTGAAGTGTGAACAAGATTCTTGCAGTTTTCACAAAAACATACCAAACTCTCAGTTAAAAATAAAAGTATTGTTGATAACATGCCAAAGACAAAATGGAACTTTATGAATATTTAGTTAGACACTGAGGCTGGCGAATTTCGTTGATGTGTGATAAAACAAGGGACATAATAAAATTTACAAATCTTAATTGAGTAGAAAAAGCTTTTCTAAATGCCACAAAAAGTTTAGTAACATGAGACCATAAGACCTTAAAAATTAATTAATAAGTAAGAAATGATATTTCCCTTTATCAATATTTTTTTTCAAAAATAAAATTTAATTCACTAAATATTACTTACAGTGACAGTGGCCAACAATCCTTCAGGTACGTTAGCGACAATGATACCAATCAAGAAAATAACAGATTTCAACCAATGGTAGCTCATTGCAAGAGAAATAATTAAAAAGGTTACTCCAAGGAAGATGGCAACACCAGATACAATGTGGATGAAATGTTCGATTTCCAGAGCAATTGGAGTTTTACCAGACCCAAGACCAGACGCAAGATTTGCAATTCTTCCCATGACTGTGTTGTCACCAATTTTCACAACAACACCAGTAGCAGTTCCTTCAACAGCATTTGTGGAGAAAAATGCAAGATTTTTCGTTTCCAAAGGATTGTCAGATGTGAAGTCAGCATTTCTGGCCTGTGGTTCAGATTCACCAGTTAATGATGAATTATCAACCTATAAATAAGAAGACATTGAATAAATGAGTTATTGCCTAACCAGAATTATAAATTCAGTAAATTAAAGAATGAAAACTCATGCACCCTTCTAAAAACAGAAAAGTTGTAGTTCCAAACATTTTCAGTTTATTAAGCAATCAGGGGAAAATCTAGAGCATAAATGCTTCCGTTTTCGGGATGGGCACCCAAAATAAATGAGCCCAAAATACATGTAGTAGCATTTCCCCTGGCAATCAAAGTTTATCTATATGACTGGATAAAAACGTTACACAGTGAAACCTGCCAAAACGGCCACATCCATAAAAGAT
>JANSTP010270725.1:0-10432 GCA_025330745.1 Cladonema radiatum | reverse complement strand
AAATTGCCTCAAAAATCTAGAAGTTTTTGACAGAAAAAAAATTGACACAAAGTTTCTAGACTTATATACATATATAAGTTTCTAGAGTTTCTAGACTTATATACACATACATTTCATAAAAAGTGCTTTCTTTTCAGACACTACGAGAAAAAAAAATTGAATATATATTATTTAATCAATATCTAGCTCTAACAATGCCTTAATTATTTGCCTGATACATTCGAAATATACATGCCTTTTTAACATTTTTGATTAAACAATGAAATGAAAGTTAAACGCCCAAAAATTTATTGCTTTTCAATGAAATGTAAAATTAAACTGCAATACAATGTAATTTTGCCTTCAAAAATTCCAGAAATTAAAAAGACGGCAAAAGTTTTATTCCAACAAATTTGAACAAAAATATTAAAAAGAGTGAGAATTTTTGACTCTTAAACTTCCAAAAATTAATTCTATTTTTACTGATGACATTGAACGTTACTGCCATTTTAAGATTTTTGGCACTATTCCAAGAGTCATATATATATGCACTCAACTATATATATAAAATTCTTCAGATGAAAATATGCCTATATCAGGAACAAGTTATTTTGTACAAAAATCTTTCAACTTTGTATTCGTCCAGAAATATGCAGTATATATTGCTTGAGTTGAGAAAAATATAAGTATGTTTGAAAATAAATTAATAATCTCATCTGTCGTCTGTCGAATCATAAATATCACATTTTCAAACATTTTTCATAATTACCGTACTGTGTATCAGCTGTCTTCTCTGTGTTCATTCTTCTCAAATATCTGAGTATATACACAGTTTTAAGGCAATAATAAAATATATGTAAATCAAAATATTCGGTATTTTTTGTTACCAAATGTCATATTCATGGGAATAGCATGATGTCTGTCTAAGCATTAAGTCAATACTGATTGATTATCGCCCATATATCCCTCGAAAAATTGAACATTGCCTTTTATTAGCTATTGCTGCTAATATATCTGCTAAATAAACAGTTTATGTCTTGTAAATCTTTTCCACATGTTAACAACTAAGAATAAAAGCCAACAATCCATCTTGTTGTTTACTAACTCTGAAGGCTAGGATCTGTTTTTGAAAGTCATTGCATGTGATTCTTACCGCACTTCTTCTTGCTTTGTTTGCTGTTGGTCGGTCCCACATAAAAATAACATCTAATCTGATCTTTTAGCTACATTATGTTCTAAAAATTTATTCGATGTGAGTTGATCAAGAGATGATACTGCATTATCATTCCTCCTACGGTCTGCTTTTTTGTATTAGTTTGGGATTTGGAAATGATTAGTTTGTATCTTCTGATTTTGTTTAGCTAAGAAGCTGCTGTATAGCTCTATCTAGATGGTAGCTCATTCCATTCAGCATTGCCTTTCATAAAATAAGTTATAGTCTTGCTTCATCCAAGGTCTACACAATAAAATTACTGCTAAATTTGATACTCTTCATTCTTGCGGTCGGCGTTACGTCACAGTTTGTTATCATCGAGGGGAAAGAAAATTGATTTCTCGGTCAAACCTTTATAAAATTGAGTGTTTTCAAGATCAATTTCTGGAAATATTACACTGCAAGAGTATCAAAGGATGATTGAAACTGAAACTTACACCTTTCTTGCTGTTATATCAGTCATGATTGTAGAAAGAATTCTTGTTAGAAAGTGCTCAAACTCAACAAAAGACATCATGGTTTAAGGGGAATCCCTGCATTTTTCGTCAATGTTTTCCCCTCGCCAATATGGCTGGCAAGTCAAATTCCGGTTACGTGATTGGTCGAAAACTGATCACGTGAATTTCCGTCCGCAAGAATAAGAACTCTTGCACAAGTTTCAAATGCAGGCTCGCAAGGGCCGTCGAAGTTTTTTCAACATCGTAAGCGAAGAAAAGCTAAGAACGGCCCGAGTGACCAGACTATGTAATTTCTTATGACTATGACTGTATTAAAGACTACTCGGACAGATGTGAAAGAGACAACATTTTAAGTTTCTTTAGGAGACTGTCTATGCAAGTTCGAAGATATCTAGAACGTTGTACTTAAAAAGATAAACTGTACTGATCATGCCTTCATCGATAGATTGACAAGAAAGTGATTTTAGGAGTACGAGAGTTATTAGATAAAGATTATAGAATAGTGAAAGTTGGCGGCGTTTCAATAGAAATTGTCTATGAAATTTTAACACTTGCAGCTAACACGCTATGCTAAAAGTAACAAAAAGAATCTTATGAGTTCCTACTCTCTCTGTTTAAAACCCCCTTGATATATGTAAATGGCTCAATCGTGAAAGTTTTTTTCCCGCGAAAGTTTATGATATTTTTTACAATGCTAACATGAGACATTTTTAGATGTGTTACAACATCAAATAACTGCACGGTAATTGACCATTTCGATAAAGTAACCAAGCTTTCACAGCAAAATAAATCACTTACTGTAGACCAATTTCAAAAAATGCCTTCTAAATTCAACCTACTGGAAGTTTCAGTCAGAGAACAAGCGAAAATTAAATTTGAACGATGTTCAATGTTCGTTTAATTTGCTGACGTGCCGTTATGTTGGAGGCATTTCAAGAAGGTCTCAAAAAATCGCGATGACATAAGTTTAGCCGGACATAGACATTTATACGGGTATATATACGAGTAAACTTAGACTACATCTAGTCGTTCTTACAAAAAGTGTTCTAAGGAATTCGGTACCGATCGTGGATTTTTGTTATTGGTTCCTGTTCTGCTATACGGCTTTTCAAGAATGGACTAGCACTAGTCTAGTGTCGACTTTTAGTGTAAACTCAACTCAGCAGCATAGCCAACGTTTTCTAGAATACTGTATAATCTGACCACCGACATAAAAATGACGTCATATTAACGTCATTATGATGTCATTTCGACTTTGACGCCGTATAGACCGTACAATCGAGTTTTTGAAGTTTCTATGATGTTATCAGTTTCAGAGGGGTCAGCAAACACCAAAATTGATTTAGATTTTTTTATATTTGAAAATATGCAAATGTATGCATTTTTATAGCCATTAATAGCCTGGCGTAGCCAAGCTGTTTTTCTTTCTCAACACTGCATTTAAAAACAACGATGAAAAACAGCTTGGGGAATCCTAGAGCAAACATTCTATTTGCCTTTTGTTTTTTTTTAAAACCAATTAGAATACAGCATTTTCAGTAAAATCTCTTCTATTGTTTCAATAACCAATCGAATTACTTATATTCATAAGGGGTTTTCCCATTACATAATTCATCAGCCAATTAAAACGCTCCCCTTGTATTTCTTTGGCAAAGATGATTGAGTTTATTTTCCTTAGGAATCACTAAACCTTTTCTTTCCCTTGTTTTTATTTTTGAATCGAATTTTGAATGTATGTTCTCAGTAAAGAGAAAAGAGTTTAGCTACGCTAGACTAAGCCATTAATGAAGATATTTTGAAAAAAAGTTTATGCAAGTATCTTTTATAAAGAGAGAAATTAATCGTTCGCCTTTTTACTTCTGTTAATGTAACTTATAAAAGATATTATGCTCAAAGAAATGGTTGGACATGTTTAAAAATGTTGGAACAAAAATGTGCTAATTACATTGGAATAAATGTACGCCGAATACCCGAAAAAATAATACTCTCCATAACGGTAAAATGTTATTAACAAACAAAAGACTGGTCATAATTTTTCTTCGTCATATTTACGGCTTTTTTCAAACTGCATAATTCGACAAATTAAATACATATTTGTATTTGAAAATTTCTGAGAAAATGTTCCCCATGGAAAATCCCTAATTTTGTAAATCACAAAAAATTGAGCTGTTAGGTAAGTTTTTGAAAAAACAAAAAACTTTTGTTGCTTATCATTAAAAGTTACTATGTGAGTTATTTTGGTGGAAGTTTATCTGGGGTGTTGTCAATAATTGCCCATTATGGCTATTTAGGGTATTCTTGATGACGTCATTGCATAATCACGTGACTTAGGTGGTAAAATAGTACTTTATATTTGTGCATTTGTGCAAAATGTCGTGGCGATTGGTTGAGTATTTGAGATTTTAAGCAGTGGGGTGGGGGGGGGAGTGTATTTTTAACATCTACCCCCCACCCCCATGAATCTAATGGTCTTAAAAAAGCCTAAGAACAATAAGGTTAAAATTTGCAGGAAAAAAAGCTAGAAAATTTTAAAACCTGGTTTTCTCAATCGCTTGATCAAAAATACAAAAAGAAACTGTATTTGTTATTTAAATATTTATTTTTTTGTCATTTACGTTGCTACAAAAAAAAAAAAAAGAAGTTATCCACTCTCATAAAACAAAGTACAAAAAGGTAATACATTTAAAACACTAAGATAAACGTAAAGTATAAGTTAAATAGGAATATTACGTCATACACTAAAGGCAAGGAATCCGATCGTGACCTATTTGCACGGAATCGAATGAATTTATTCTATTTTTATTCTTTGCAGGTTATTCAATTACTGAGTTTATTGCCACCAACAATACTAAAAATGGGAACAGATATTTTCAATATGTAGGAGAATTTCTTTCCTTTTAGACTTGAGTTGAACTTCAGAAAGTTCTGGATTTTTCATTGTATATAAATTCGATACATGCGGTCTTCTGTAGTCTATGCAAAAATGTGCATGTAAAATCCAGACGTCAAGTTGATCAATGATTATTCAAAACGTTGTAACATACATAAAAGAATAAATACAAACTGCACAAAATTTGGCACTTTTTTCCTTTTCAAAAATTGCTAGCATTTAAAGTTGCATTCAGGATTCTGTCAAGTTTTGGAATGTCAAACGTAACAACGAATCATAACTAATCTTAATGACTTTATCACTTCTTAACGACATCACAAGGCTAGAAGCTAATAAACTCTATTGTTTCAAGGAAAGAGAATCAGCCTTTCAGGATATACGCTATTGAAAAGTCAAAAAGGAAAAGAAATATTTTAATTAAACTTTAGTTTATTTGACTTGATACTGTTAGATGCAAGTTTCCTTATGAAAGAAATAATAATACATTCCGACTCTCGGTATTCAAAAAATTGAAATTATTTTTTCCCGGGCAAGCCTCTCCTCGATCGTCGGAACCGTCCGCGTCGGAATCGTCGATATCGTATTCTTCTAAAAGGGTAGACTCTTCTGGCTGTTCTATAACCACGACGGAATATTCTCCTTATTCTCCCTGGAAATACAATACATACAAACAATCAAAATGTAAGTAGCTATGAACATTATAGCAACAGTTTATTGCATTGAAATACTAGGAGAAAGAAATCATTTTCTTCAAAGCAGGTATACAATAGTGTTAGAACAATGGTAAACAACCAGAACCTTTCCAAAATCCTATAAATGATCTCCCAACGTTGTTTGAGTGCTGATTGTGGTTGCTAGGTTCATTTAAAACGAAAATCTGGAAGTGAAACCAATATTATTACGTAAATCAACTAAAGCCGAATTGAGCTAAATGGAAAAATAGTTTGACAATGATACAAGGAAGTGAAATGTTATTCGCGTTCAATTTTTAGATATAGGTTTTTTTTCTGATATAGGTTTGTGTGCTTTGAAATGATTTCCAATTATGCATAAGTGTTAAATCCATGTCAGTTGTCGGAGCATAAACTTACCCCAAGGTTTTGGGTCTTCTATCCGGGCGTCCTTCATTTCATCAGCCTCATCTTCATCTTGCATTTGTTCTAATTTCCGTTCATAATCATAATCATCGTCGTCATCTTCATAACGTCCGTCATCTTCCTCATCATTCAACTCATCTTCATCCTCTTCGAAATGTCTATTAAGCAAACATAAAGAGAATACCCCTACTTATATGTTATTTTGCATGCTTGTACCTGGCAACACTTCGATAAATTAAAATTATGTGATTTGAATTGTTTGCTGGATATAAGTATGGTGATTTACAGGAGATCAAATTGATATCTATAGAATTCAATGGAACAGAATTCTTTCGATTTACATAATTGTTCAAACTATGATAGTTTGAATGACGTGTATTCAACCGCATCTTTAATGGGATTTTGCTACAGAACAATTATTTAGGTTTAAACCAACGCCTAGAATAAGCCCTTTTAGGACTTTTGAACAATTTTGTAGAATTAGCTTCGGAATTAGTAATTGCTGTGGAATGTTAATGAGTCTTAGTTTTTCGAATGTTCTTTGAAATGTTTTGATTGTTATTTGTATTTTGACGAAGCTTAATTCGATGATAAATCTCACTGACATTCTTGATTTCAATAATTAGAAAGGTTTCTACTGCATCATGACACAAAATGAAATGTTTTTGTCTCGATGCTCTTCTGATTTGTTTTGACATCTGTCATTTGTCAAATATTGACTATCAAGATTTACCCCGCTAGAATGCGGTCTTTAGATTGATATATTAAAAATAAATTGAAGACTTGGAATTTAAAAATTTGTAAAAACAAGTTTAAAGCACAAAGAGATTTAAAAAACGTCAAAAATTGTTGTCATCATTGCACAGAAAATGAATATACTTTTTTTTGCCTGAAGAATGTCAGATAAACTGAGCCTGCAGAGATAATACATAAGTATTTAACTTGAAAAGCAAAACATTTTGCAGCAATACAATCTGACATATATTGGGAGAGATTGATTTCTTCAGTACTAACGTAAAACATATATTTACTAGTATCTTAATAAGGAGAGTAAAAGTTTTTAATATTTTATTTCCTTTTTCATCGTAAATTGATGACTACCTATGCTTGCTTTTTTTAGTAACTAAGCGTAGGAAAGTCTCTTGTTACAAGGACTGAAGGAGCCTTTCAACATATACAATAGGTCAGACTATTAGCTATATTTTCAAATCAAGTTCTGAGAAATAAACTTACTTTGCTGTAAGCAATTGCAGGGAAATTCCCAGTAAAAATACGTATATGATCCAACGCATCTAGAAAAAAAATAAATGGACTCAATTTTTTTAAGGCATTGGTTTCTTATATGAAAAGTTGAAACCTCAGAGCCATGAATAAATTCAGTTTAAGTGAAACTTGACAAAAAGGCACTTGCTTAAAATTAATCGCTAAGTCCTCCCTTCACAAAATTTAGATTCCTGTGTCCGATACCTAAACTTTACGAAAAAAAAATCCTGTTTTTTTGGTGTATGAATAAAGGGGAATGGATCAATATGGATAAAATTCACAACCTAGAGAGATAGGGACAGGAGTACTCCTTTTTGAAAGGCTTAATATTTTTTAAACTATATTTTGGAAAAGCACGCCCATATTTTAATATTCTATTTTATGCTGGGGCGTCGTTGATTGTGGTACACTGTTACTTCCTGTGATAGAACATTTTGATCTTTGCATAAAAAAGAAAAAATAAATAAAAAAGTTTTATTCATTAGCAAATGCAAGCAACAAAGTGTATTTTTGACAACTTTGAAAGCTTATTACTTCGCAAGAATTAGGACTCTTCTGGAACACTTTTGAATTAACTGAATAAACATTTCTGTCGGAATGACTTATAATCAAACATCAATAACAGAAGCTATGGCTTCCTGAACTCATTCTGTCTTTTACTGAAACACGGGCAAAAAGAATCTAGTTTTGACAATTAGATTTTTATACATTGTATCGATTCAGTAATGTAAGGCAATTAAAACTTATTTTTGAATAAACATTTTCAGAGTATCCGAGCAAAATTGTTTTATCGAAAAACATTTGCAATTGCAACATTTGCAACTTTTCTCCAAACATTGTAACGGACACCATATACGATACAATTATGACACTAATAATTTTTTTATGAAACAATTTGGAACTTCAAAACAAAAAAGGATTTTATCCTACTTTATGCAGCCTTTGTAGATATCTGCAAATAATGTTTCCCTGTAGCTAGACAATTTTAAAGCCATTGAAAAAAACTTTTAAAATCTTACCTTTGCTGTGCGTTGCTACTACCTCTCTTTCTACTAAACTAAAAATCAAAGCTTATGCCACCAATTCTTATAAGCTGCTACTGCCAACGCATAACCGAAAACAAGCTATACAATAAGATTTTATCATTCCGACCAATCAAAAACAAGTAAATCAATACCCGAGGGAATTATGACGATCGGAAAAAACATAGCATTCCTTTACTCTCAATTAGTACTGCATTATTACGTCGCAAAAGATCTGATTGCTATTTTCAAAAATGTTCCTTCCTATGGATTGAGAAAGAATACCTTATTTGCGTAGGAATTTAATCAATAGCTTTCATAATAAAGTAAACAAAATAAAAATAATTAATGTTAATCTTTTGATTCTATCAAAATGACAATAAAGTTTCGTTTGAGTAGGAATTTGAAAGTAAAGTTAAAAAAACGTCTTACTCAACGTTTCTATCTATAAAATGATCCCACCGCAAACGATCCCAATCTGCAAATTTGAAAACTTTGAACCTTGAAATAACATTTTCTTGAGTTTGCCTAAACTCTCCTTACACCTGGGGGAAGGGGCGTGGCTTTTGCCATGAAACTTTATGACTTGAAACAAAATTTTTCTGGATACATTGTCACTGCTGCTATGGCAACGCCCATTTTACGGCCCAGTAGGCGATTGTTAGGGATCATTTTTGGTCAAAATTCGAATTACTTTATTACTTTCGGATCACTTTCAGTAACAAAGTACTTTATTTTAATAGAAAAATAAAGAAAACCGCATTGAAAAAGCTCTTTTGGTTCACTTTTTATGGCTATTTTCAGTTTGACATAAAAATTGCGGACTTTAGTAAATCTGTTGTCAAAAAATGATGACATTATCAAATTCTGATAATGTCATCAGATAAGTATGGTACCTACGTGCACCAAGTTTTATTGCCTTGAGATTAGTAGTTCCAGAGATCTCTGGTGGGGGTGGAATCTGACCGCCCCTCCTCGATATCCCACGATGTTACAGAGCCCCTAAAAAACAAGTAGTAATAGGGTTAAGACCATGTTTCGTTAATTCGAAAAATTATTTGTGGCATTTCGGATGTTTGAATTAGCATTTCTAAATCTATTCCTTGTATGGGACAAAACCTCGTATGATCCCATTGTGATTTCAATTATCTTGCAGTTCATGGAGTTGTCAAAATTGAAAGAAACATCTACAGTGCCCATTAATTTTATCTGCAATGATACGTTTTTCAAGGTATGCTTTTGTGTCAGTGTAGTTATGTCAGTGTCAGAGGTTTCATAACTTAAGTTATTCTTTTATGCATGATTAGATACTGTTTGGGTCACTGATTACTAGCGTACAGCCGTACGCTGTATTAATATTTGACAGACGTTTTTTCTTCTTAAATCGGGGAATTTTTCAAATATCAGATAAAGTCGAAAAATATGAGAAAGCCTGTGTTAACCTTTTTCTCACTTATTTCTGGCCCAATTTGAAAAAATTAAGAAGGATTTGAAAGTTAATAAAACTAGAGCACTTAGCGCTTCAAAAATTTCCGTTTCCGAGCTATGGTTCCAACCTAAAAAAAATGCTAATTGATTTATGAAGTATCTAAGATACAAAACAGACTAAGAAAGCTTTAGGATCATATGAAAATCAACTCTACAGAGCATTTCCACCTAAAAAGTTATGCTGAAAATGAAAACCTGATTTCACATTTCATGTTTTTACTAGCCTTAGCTGGAATTAGTAGTCAATATAAGGCTTTTAGTATTAAGGATTTCACACACATCATACGTAAAACTTTCTTCTCAATAAACTTATTAATAATAGGTAACTTTTCAATAAACTAATTAATAATTGAAAATAATAAGTCACGTGACAGCCAAGATGTTGGAGCCCTCAACGGGGGCTTGTGAAGTCAAGGGTGGATCAAAAACTTTTCATGCATTTTGGATAGCATATATACCAAGTTTCTTCACATAAGGTTGTTTAAAACTGGGAATATCCAGTTTTTATTAAAATCACGTGATTTAGACGTCAGAGCCCTCAACAGGGGACATTGAAGCAAAGGGTAAGTGTAAAAATTGCCTTACATTTTTGGGCAACAGGTGTATCAAGTTTTTTCACCTAAGGTTGTTTAAAACTGGAAATATTCAATTTTTCTTAAAATCATGTGATCTATGACGTCATGGTTCCGGGAGTATTTAGACAAAGGGTGGGTGCAAAACTTTTCTTTACGTTTGGGTAACACGCGTACCAAGTTTCGTCCCTAAAATTTGTTTACAACCGGAGATATTCAATTTTTCTTAAAATCACGTGACCTATGGCGTAATATGCCTTAGCTGCAACAAAAAGTGCATCAAAAGACAGAATGCCAACTGAATCAAGAGAAATAATAGCAATAACAGTAAAACTTTTGATACCAATTAAGTTTTCAGGTTACTAGTATCCAACAGTAAAGATCAGAAATAATTTTCAATATAATTTATAGTTCAAAAAAATCATAAAACATTCAAATGTTTAACAGTAC
>JANSTP010270714.1:0-10433 GCA_025330745.1 Cladonema radiatum | reverse complement strand
CCCCTTTTCAAATGGAAATTGAGGTACAGAAAATATTTTCGAGAATACTACATAAGCCAAGTATTCCTGTCGGTAAATTAGAAAAAATTCGATAGTGCCTCTTTAAGTTCAGAAGGGGCAGGATTGTGTTTTTAAACCAATTGTTATTGAGGTACTTAAGGACTAGGTCCACGTCCCAAACAAAAAAATAACGAGGTTGAAGAGGTCTTTCGTTAAATATGCCTCCAAGTAAGGCACATATTCTTGGTTCCTGCCCTACAGGTTTTCCCTCGACCACACTATGATAGGCTGAGATGGCCGAAAGGTAATTGTTAATGGTTCTGTATTGAAATCGTCTTTGAGGAAAAGGGTTGTTAGAAAATTTATTATTTGGTTCAAAGGTGAACAAAATGGATCTTTTTCCTGCCGACTACACCACTCAGGCCACTTCTTCCAGGTCGATTCATAATTTGATATAGATCCTGGTTTCCTACATATTAAGTTAAGCACGACAACTTCTCTTGAAATACCTTCCATTTCAAGGGATGCCCTGAAACCTTCCACACCACTGATTGAAGACTTGAGTCATTTACTAGTGGGTGGATGTTGCTGTCCTGGTTTGTCAACAGTTTCTTGCTCATTGGAAGGAGCAAGGGGAGCTGAATTGACATTTTCAGCAACTTTTGCCATGGTGGAGTTACCAAGATTAGGTGCTCGACTTGCTCAGAAAGTATCTTTTTTGAAATCACATTTATCATGTTGAAAGGAGGAAAATCATATCCTGGGATCCCTTGCCATGACTGTTGCAATGCATCCGTTGCTAGCACCTCCCCCGGGTCGGGTTTCCTTGTGAAATATTTCTTGACTTTGTTGTTCAGGTGAGAAGCGAAAAGATCTATTGTTAGTCTTCCCATCCTGGTACAAATTTCGAGAAAGGGTTTTGGATCTAGTTTCCGTTCCGAAGCATCCCGCAAATGCCTTGATTCCCAATCTGCCCTCACATTCAGAGAACTTAGGAGGTACTCTACTGTGAGAGAAATATTTCTTGAAAGGAGGTATTGCCAAATCTTCTTGCCTATCGGTAATATCTGTAACCTCTCAAGTAATCGTCTATTTTTTGTGGATGACAGAAGTTCGAAGGCATTGGATTTATATCGAGGAGCCCTTCCTCTACATCCCTATTGGGGGTATATTTTGCGAAATGCCCATTGGCATACTCCGCCATTTCTGCAGGTAAATTCCACTTATGCTCCTCACTTTTACCTGTGAGCTTGAATTGCTTAGATTTGATTTCCTCATCTTCAGACTCTTCAGATGAGGAAAAACTTGTTGAGGATGAGGAGGAACTGGACGAAGGAGATTGGGAATGACGTCTTTTACGAGATTTTTTCTTAGTCTTCGTTGTGTTGTTTCCTATCGAATTTCTTTTCTCTCTCTCTTTCTTCGATCCTCTTTCCTCAGGCAAGGGCTCATAAAGTGACTTACTCCCTTCCTTACCACCGATGTCACTAGTGTTCCCTGGCTCATTTGAGTTAACTACAGGGTCAATAGGAGTTAGCTTGAATCTCTCATTTTCTTGGACTTCATCAGCCATGATGTCAAATGATGATTGATAAGATTGGATAAGATTTATAAAATTCTCTGTGTCTCTCGTGACCGTCTCGTTTTGCGATCAAAGCGAAAGATGACAATACTGACTTGCTGACCTTAGGTGAGCGAGTCAAAGTTGAAATCTCAAGTATTAAATTGACCTGAGATTTTATGAAATAAAACTATTTACTTCAAGCTTCTTTGCTTTGATGATTTTCTTTTTATTGCAAATGTTTTGCTTAGAAAATGAAATACCCGCACTGAAATACAGATTAACTGAAGACACGTAACGTTGTTGGAAAATGTTCGCTCAGTTTCTTCATATCAACAATAAGCACATAAGAAATGCTGAAACAGATAACTCAAATGATAAGTTTGAACAAGACTATGAATTTTTTTTATCAATATTTCCAAGAAACAGATAATATCCAATGGTCCTAAGTAAAACACATACTACAAAAAATGGAAAAGCAGAAACAAATGGCGTTATTGAAAAAGGGATGCTTTCAACCTACCAAAGTAAGTAAATGAATTGAAAATTGATCATTGTACCAAAACTTGGGTGAAAAAAAAATATTCTTTTAGACCTCAAGTAAATTTAGTTTTAGGTAAGATTTTAATTGGCTCGAAACTGTGTTAAAGAAAAACCAATCAAAAAATGTTGAAGATTGTTGAGATAAACCCCTCCGATATTCCTGGCGTTTTCCGTAATAACGACTAATAATTGCAATGGGAAAAACTTTCTATAACTTTCCTTTCCAGTTAGTGACCAAACTTGGTACGTATATACCTCAAATGGTTCTGAATATTTCATGCAAATTTGACGGTTGGTTGCTTTTGCAACGACTTATGCAGTCATTGAAAATTAAAAACATTTTGGAAAAATTAAGGGCCTACCAATAGTCTGGTTAAAGATACAAGAGCTTTATCCTATTTAGACACTATATAAAGAAAAAATGCTAACATGTCAAGACTTTAAATGAGGTCTTTAAATCTTTTCTAGACTTATTTTGTTCCATAAAATTTGAATTTACTCTACGTAACAGATATTTTAAAACATTTTCCAGAACCGTTGATGTGCGGATCCCCCAATCGAAAGTAATTAATAGAAACTCAATGCTAATAAAGACTCCATAGCAACATTATTCATACATAAAACTCTGCACTTCTTCCATAATTATTATTTCAAAGTAAAAAAAAGACGTAATTCTGGAAAAATTGTCATACGAAAACAATATAATCTTACTCTAAAGATGCGATAATTCATGGCAATTTGTAGTGCAAACAATTAACTCACATCTCCTCTCCCAATTTATTGTCAGATGTAATGGCTTTGTTAAAGAAGAAAAGGGGTTAATTCGGGCGGAGAGTGTTTCGTCATTTTTATTCTCATATTTCCTAATAACATTATTTTATTGAACTTCAAAAACTTTGCAATCAGATCTGCATGTAAAGTGCTCCTCCAGACCAAGGAGCTGTCTTAACACACATACTCGAGGTCTCCTTCCCCAGTAAATCTTGGAAAATTAATGATTTTTAAATGCAATTTTATACACTATGTATTAAACGTTTTAGAAACAAAATGAGAGAGAAATGGTTTGGGTTTTTTGATGATGACGGCTCTATCAATTCATTGCAGTTTGTGGACTGAATTTTGACAAGATCCTTAAAACAACAAATGCCAATGAGTTTTGAAGAAAAAAAAACTTTTTAGATGAAGATTTCATCAAATTGCTACTGTGTTGACTAACATATGCCATGATTTTTGGAAAATGATGCTGATTTTTTTTTTTTTTTTTTTTTTAAATCTTTAACAATAATCTTTGGTGCCAACATGATACAGAAATTGGGCATCATTGCAAGCATTCAAAGTTTTAAAGTGCTTCTAATAATTTTCTGTTCTTGTGTCAAATCTTGGCATGCGAAACAGCAGAAAGAAAATGGGATTCTACAAACTAAGATACTTAACTAAATTATTCCAATGACCATCCCTATAGAAATCACATGAATTTACTTAACTTCTTCACTATTGGTGAGCAACTTGTTTTCTTTCCTGATCTTAAACTTTTAGATAGATGATTCTGATATTGTGTTCAGAAAATTAACTAGAAGTTAGCTCGACTTTTTTATGTTTTCCCATCATGGTGCTCTTTTTGCAAATATGTACATCAAGTTGCTTACAATTTTCTCTTATTTAACCATTTGATTCTAAAATCCTTGAATTCATTCGATAATATTGGAGGGTTCATCTACTACAACATAGCGCAGCCTTGAACAGCATCATCAACAGCTATACCTTAATTTTACAATCTTTCATGTTTGGTATATTTGAATTAGGCAAAAGTATGAATGTGTATTTAGAATGTCAAAAGACAGTCATTTACCTTTTCACCAATATACGAGCTGCTCTAAGGTTACGTTCCGATTGATGAACTTAAATCAATGTTGTCTTCATGTTGGAGTACGTTGGCAATCAACTTTTATTCAACGTTGAATGTTTTAATGTTTCATGGGTGCACACATAAGTATAGCGTTATCAATGGTGTACAAAATATCTTTCCGAGGAGGATATAGGCAAGAGATGATTTCGAATGCTACCATTGCCCATGAATAGATATCAGAAGAAAAAGTTGGAGATTTAATAAGCCACGATCACAATTCTGCAGCAGTAAAAGATGGAGGGCATCTTTCAAGTACCGACCAAACAGACATTGTGTTGTATATAGTAATGGCTTTATGAATTCCCCTGTGGGAATTTGTTACAAATTATTATAACGCTTGTAAAAAATGTTGATTATTAGCTTACAAGAAAAGAGACAAGAGGAAACTTTTAACTAGCTGATTGATTTATCGAAATTGAGCTTTGTTACTTCGATGCACTGCTTCCCAAATATCCACGATCGAAGTCACTTAATTTTACTGCAATTTTGGTAAATATACCACAGATTAAGATATTTGATGATTTAAAATCCTTGTCAAGGATGCTTTTGACGTGTAATGTCTCAAGCCCTTCAACCCTGTGTTTAATAATGTCAAATCTTGCATCCAAAAAAAAAATAATTTTCTTTGCCTCAAAATTCTAATAACTGTTGGACATTTGTGAATTGTTCACCCTCTTTTTATAGCTGGCACAACTCAAAACAAAACCCATGACTATAATTGCCATAGAATGAAACAACATATTTAGGCTTGATCTTGACCAATGATTTAGCAACTTGGAGCGTTTTTCTTTGGGTTAATGATTTCCGAAAGAACCTTATCGCCATCTTTGGTTTTCATGTTAATATCTGTACACATTGGTCATTGTTCTCTCTCCATTTTTCGATTGTTTCAATTTTAACGTCCATTGTTGATTTGACATATAAATTGGAATATCGAATTCTTTGAAATTCTACAAATTTTAGTGTACATTTCAATGAGCTTACTAAAGTGAAATTATAGATTTAGCATTCAATGATGATTGTTATTAAAGAGACTTTACATAAAAAACTTTACGTATTCACTTCTATTAAATTTTATGGAAAGACACTTTGTAATTGTTTCAATATTGTTTGACAACTATTCTCAGGCCTGTAAAACTATAATTCTCTTATATAATTTACATTAACCCTATCCTATCCCTATCCATATCTATTGAAGAAAAGGCTAGGATTAAGAGATACATTGGGTTGATTCTAAATTTTGTTCATATACAAAGCCATGAAAAATGACAAACCTCCCTTTTATTACATCTCGATCTTTTCCAGAGGCTATCTACAAAACATGAAATACAGAGCTAATGGATGGAATATTCTACCAAATCCATGAAATAGGCAACATAATATCCCACAGAATATGGGGCGGAATGTTCAACATAATGCCACAGAAAATACAAGACCAAACATCCCCCAGAAAATTTAACAGATTAAGAAAAAAAGCTTCTCATGCATTAGAGTATTCTGGATAACAAGATGGAGGCGTGGTGATGAGGTATTGGGTTGACAAACACTGTAGGAGTGTTCAAAACAAATTCTGACATTTAGGTTTTTCTGTTTTGATTTTGTAATAAGTCTTTTATAAAATTTTTAAAGAGTCGCTATTAATTGTTTTTATTCTTTAGATACTATTGTCGATCCTTTTTTTCAGCAAAATAATCTGTCTATAACCAAAGTAATAATAATAATGAGCCATTTATTCTGATAACCAAAATAATAATAAAAATGAAGCATTTATTCTGATTTCCTTACTTTTGTCACTATGTTTCCATGGATTTTTTCTTAGCCCTCTAAAAACCAGTTGGGGGTTTAGTTACTCTGAAACTTCAAATACTAAGGTAAAGAATTTTTGAGGCTTCCAACTGAATTTATTTGCCAACAATTAAGCTAAAAACCAAATTCCGGAAAAAATGATGACGTCATCGCTGAGGGGTATGACGTCATCACTGAGGGATATGAAAGGCCAGCTATTTGAGGCACGGTATTGATAAACGTATGATACTTACAACAACAACAGATTTGCAACATTGCAGATAGCAAATAGATAGAATTGGAGGCAAAGCTTATGTCTCTCCTGAAACCTCACTTGATCATTTCAGCTATTTCTGAAGATACAACTCTTACTTTATATTTACGTCATAACGTAGTTGATCACAGCATTTGATAAATTTGAGTCATTTGTCAATTTTTCAATTTCGTGAATGACTTTAGATTTATTTGCACACATCAATGCTTGGCAATGGCACGTAAATAGAGCACTTGGACAACAGAGAACTCGAAGTTTCCTAAGCATATTTCTAAGTCAAGCTCAGGCCTTTCTCGTACAGTAATTACAAATCTTGTTAATAAAGATTTTTCCTCCTACAATTCGATCAGCTTTGAGTGGACTTTCTTTGAAAATATTTTATTCGCAGTTTTGAAAAATTTTACCTGTGTTTTTTCAGAGGTGATCATAGCGAAATTTCTCCATGAAACCGATCTTGAACAAAAGTGTCACAACTTATCTTTCCAATAATTGCATGATTCAAAAGTTCGTCCATACAAGTTGATGGGAGAACTGTTTTAGAAATACTATTAAATATGCAGTCAGAGCCTGCAAAATCTACATTGGATTCTTTCATTACATCAATCGATTTTTGTACGTTTCCCACAACTCTCATCCTAGTATTCCCACTAAGTTGGTAATGGTGTTTTCGACAATTTGTACTGATACTTTGCAACTTTGAAAAATCGCCTGAAAATGATGTCAAAATCGAACAGATAAGAGAAAATCTGTCGAAAGCTCATTTTTGTTGTGTTAAACCGGTAACACACACCTCGCTAACCTTATTAAACGAAAAAAGAAAACCTGGACGATGAATAAAAATGATGAAGTATCTAAATGAAGGTAAAGTGTTACCATAGGCATAAAAACTTACATGGACGTTCACCTAGCACAGCGTTTCCATAGTAACTTTTATCAAACCATTAAAAGTAATTATACTAGGCGCCTTATGCCAGAGTTAAAATATTTTACATGTTTTTCAAGCAGAGTTAGCCGACAAAATCTCCAACAAGAAATGACTTTTAGGGTGATCTATTATAAACATTCATTTCAGGTTAAGAATTTACTAAATGTTGTGTACAAACAAACGTTAGCATATTTAGCATTTTGTTGAATTATAAGGGGGAAGTAATTACTTTATATAACTGTTAAACTAGGCAAAAGGTTCGATTAAAAAATGCCAATTTTCACAACACTTTTTACATAAATTTTGACCTGGGTGATAAAGGCGGTTTATTACACCAAAAAAAATTTTTTAGCCTTTAAAAAAATTTTTTATAGTTTCTCAAGTAAGGATACTAGTCGTGCTTCTTGTTCCTTCCCTCTGTTTTATTGTCCTCCTTTTCTCCTGAAGTATGACCGAAACTTTGCCTTTTGACGTTTATTTAGCTGTTTGTTTTGTATTAGTTGTCTCGCAGTTAAGATTTTTTAAAGTAAAATCTTTACAAAATTGATTTAGCTAATCAAGCATAACTTAAACTTGAAGGTAATAAACATGACAAATTTTTATGACACCAACAAAGAGAAAGTAATTATCTAAAGCTATGAAAAGCAATAGCGAAATACGACTAGTAGAGAGCTATTTACTGAGATAAATGTCCACATAATTTTATGCGTCTATGGTGTTACCTTAAGGAACTGGTTCTCTTATTCCATAGAGTGATCTGATCCAATAGCAGTAATATTGGTGGTCTTCAATTCGTATATTGTGGCAATATATAGAAGCGTCAATATTGCGTAATTCAACTGGCCGTGGGCGAAAAAGTACTAACGCATTTAACGAAAACAGGTGTAATTCCCACAAATTTTGGTGTGATGCCCTGATAAGTAAAAGAACTATCTCGAACATTTCCAGATAACTTTGATAAAATGGGCTTTGATTTATCAATTTTTAGGTGAATTGACGAATATGATCTATAACGTTTTTTCCTTTAATAGCAAAAGTAGGTTCAGGTGATCTTTTGGCAATTAAGAAAGTCCTGGTCGCAACAATGTCAATCGGTGTCAATGCACGCACTGTCTTTAAGCAATTTTTGTAGATAGAGGTGAGACAGAGCGAGGTATAATGTTGTGTGGGCTTCAATGACCCTTTTCAAGTGCTTTCCCAATATTATTTGGTTCAAAGTATTTTCATATGGCCGCTGTCCTCAATAAGTTTTCCTACGCATTTTAGCATTGTAAAGACAATATGTAACTCCCCTAATCTAAATACGAAGTTTTCACGAATATCATTTTTTTTTTTTTTTATCTTATTTGCATAGCTTTGGCATATAACTTGAGATCGGATGTAATTATAGTTCTGTTCGAATTACCCACTTTACCATTCAAATCCTCGGCGACTTTAGTGACAGTATACTAGCCAGGCCAATCATGGGGGGAGCCTGGAAACAGGGACACAACGTTAAATGGAGATGCTGTTCTGTGACGAGCGAATTGAAGGCAACCCAGGTTGGTAGCGAGCCAATGCTATTTGCATCAAACACCTGACACAATGATGATAAAATGTCAGCGCTTTTGTATATGTTAAAGCGATTTGATGAGAACTCAATGTTAAAACACTGGAAAGCTTCAGCCTTTGGTATGGACTTGCAGCACAGCAATGCCTTTGAAAACGCGTTTTGCTTGTACTTCATTGCACTTGAACTAGAGCGCTCTAGTTTAATTTTACTGCTATCATGATTATTTGTGTATTTTTGAAAAACAATGTGACCTGTCCCATGGAATTCAGACTTTCTGTCCGGAGTATCATTACAAAATTCTGTGTTTTCTATTGCAAAGTGAACTTTTGCACCTGTGACTAAGCTAAGTGGTATATACACACAATCATTTTCCTTGATTATTAACGTCACAGAATTAGATATATCGGTTTTGATTTTCATAATCCTATCGTAGCTAATGGTCAGATTTGATTCTGATAGACAGTCTATAATTTTCTTCCTACTTGTTTCCTTATGAATGTGAAGCCCTAAGCCGACTAAAAAAGATGTTTCTACGTGAAGTCGTGAATGAAATATGCTATTGTCGTTATTAGCTGGGCTGTAGCTCCTTTGCCGTTTGGCTTTGGTCGACTTCATAATGATCTGACAAATGTTTTTTACGGTCTTATCAATTTCTTTTAACTTCCTAAATTCTTTTAGTCCTATAAAAAAAGATATATCTTCCAGGGATTTTGAAACATCTAACATGTCCTTTACCGTGTCATCGTACATAACGTTGCAAAGTTTTCTAACTATTTTCTGGCATATTATACAAAGTGACTTATCAAGCCTTATGCCGCTCCTTCTCAGGTCTCAAGTTTTATTGTCATTGTGACGTCATAAAGATGAAAGGCGTGAAAAAAGCCATGAAAGGACGAAAATTTGGTTTTTCATTTTTGTGAAGACGTCATAGGTACATGTTGAGTTTTATTTATTATGGCCTGTTTCAACTCCTTCAAAAAATGTGAATGAAAGTATGCTTTTTTGAAGTATATTTATATTTAGCACATTTTTAGCGTTTTTAAAAAATATCGCCCTTGGAAATTTCCTCATTTCTGTACGAACAGTATTTTTATGTCAGCAAACTCACTGCGACTGTCAAGGTACTACTTCACAGTTTTTATCCCAATAGTATTTTAACAGGGAAAAAAAATCAAATGAACCAGTTAGCACTATATGTTTAAATAAAAATTTCAGTGAGCATGAATAAATCTGTATATCAAGAAGTAAAAACAGGATACTCTCGTTTTCACAAAAAGTAATGACCATTGCGGAGGAATAAAATCCAGGAACAAATCAGAACCAAATCAAAGTCTTTTATAAACAAGCCCTTTCGTTAGAAAAGCCAATGATAAATGTCAACTTTCATGTTCTCTAAAGACGCGTGATACATTAAATTATCCTGGCTGATGGGTGCAATAATAGTCCATGGTGGAAATTCGCTTATGCATTCTTTTTTCAAGCAGAAGTAATACTTGCATTGCATGGCACATTGAGAGCACCCGGGACAGAGAGACATTCCTTACTAACAGCGACATTGTTTCTACATTTGGAATTTCGGCACTTTGCCGATCTTTTTTCTTTCAGATGGGAGAGCCATATTTGATTTGATTGGCTAGGTGGCGGTCCTGGAGGATTAGTGAGAATTCTCTCGTTGATTTTTTTTTTCTTCTTCTTTTGCTGCTGCATATATTTGGGATCAATTTCCATCCTGCTAAATAGATTTTTGGTCGTCATTTCAAAAAGACCTTTCTTTGAGGGATTCTGAGAGATGTTCTCCATTGAGCACATGTACAATCCCAGCCATAAATTTGTGGCAAAATCCATCTCCTTCCCCTCAAAATCAATGTTGATTTAAATTTGAATGCT
>JANSTP010270703.1:0-10433 GCA_025330745.1 Cladonema radiatum | reverse complement strand
GTTGAATTGTAAAAGTTTAGTATTGCTTGAAAATGCGAGCAGTTGCTCGTGAAAGATCTCGCTGATTTTATTTTGCATTTGTATTTACTTCACCATGTGATACAGCTTGTTTGTTAATTATTATTATTTTTAGTCTAAAAATAGCAAAGTCGGGAAGCAAGAAAAAATTGACGACTCTTTTTGCCAACTTATTTGGACCGGAGATGGCAAAATTCCTCCCCCCTCCCCACCACCTTAGGTGAGTTGTAAAACAACTTACTAACATTCAATAATGCCGAAAATGAGCTCCATATCACGTAATTAATTGATGACGTCATAATTTTTCTAAAACACCTATTTCGACCAATCACGTGTTTTTTTGACAAAAATCCTTGTAAAAAAGCCCAAAAAAGTATCAAAACTGCTCAAATTCAACAAATTACAACTAAATTCAGATAAATTTTATGAAATGCCCTGAAGGTTTTTTACATTTCAACTTGTACTTTTGGAGCTATTAAAACTTTTTTCTCAGGGGGGGGGGGGTTAAAGACGAAGACATGTTAACTATTTCCAGAAAAGGAAGAAATTCCATTCATTTCTGTCAGCGCTTGAATCATACTTTGAGTAACTATGCGGAAAACCGCTGTTCAGTTGTAATAAATTACGATGGCTAGAAAACGACAAATTTTTGCATAAAGCTAAAAAAGCTTTTTTTCAGGATATTTAGAGAAACATTTTTGGCTTATAAAAAATTAGCCAGTAAATACTATGATCTCGTCTTCTTGATCGACAAAAAACCCAACCTTGACAGTGCCTTTTAAAACCTTTTGAAAGTTTATGACAAACAAAATGTTTTAGTATTTTGCCTCATACTGTCTTCTTGAAAGCGTTAAAAAGCAAAAGTTGTAACTTTATTTTTAGGACTTTATCACATGAATAGACTAGAAACTAGTCTTTCTCGATTTTTCAGAAATGAGTAAATATTTGGCCGCGCAAAAATTCAACCGGGAGAACCTAGTTGCGATTCATATAGTTTTTCCCGATTTTCCCGTTTTTACCGAAAAAACTATTTTTCCGTATTCTGGCTCTGGAGAATGGACTAGAAATAGTCTTTCTCAGGAACTGCAGTCCTGTATCTCAGGCATGTATCTCATAGAACTGTATCTCAGGAAACAAAAATAATTGAAATTTACTCGAAAAAAGTCAAATTAGAGATCCCAAAGCAGAGATCCCCAGTTTTGATTTCTTTTTCATCTGATCGTCCCTCTCTCTTTTCAGTAGATAGAAGTGATAGAAGGTACTTTATCAGTAAAAAAATCTGTAATTACAACATGAATCAAGCAAAAAATATAGTTGATAGTTATTATAGGGCTCAATATATGATACTGCGCAAATAAAAAAACCCACTCTGTCAGCAAAAAAAATTCTTTGTGGAAAAGTATTCATCCCCAAAAATATTTGTCACTAAGAAATATTCGTAAACAAGGTCAAAATTCATTGCTTTTACCGACGGATTTTTACGAAAGAGGTTCATATCAGAATGCTGCAATATCAATCAGATGGGAAGGACAATGCTAAAAATTGCCTACTTTTTAATAACAACGCTCAAAAAATTACCTCTCCTAGAACATAGTGATTTTATTTTCAGGAAATGTTTTGAATGTTCTAACTCTGACAATGCCTTCAACTCCCAAATGAAAAATATTCGACAAGTTTAGCTATATCTATGCGATATAGAGGAGTGCAATATACCTGATATCTATTGCACAATTGCTGATGAATCTTGCCGGCGCTAACCAACTGCATACGCCATTTGATTCTATGCTGATTAATGTTTTGTATTTTTCAGTTCCACCAGAAAAATCGGAATCACCACTAAGGTTGAAAAAGAATCGTTTTAATACAATTTTATTAAAGAACAAAGTCAGGGGTAAGTTTCAGGAATTGCGGAAAGTTCACCACTGGAAGTTTTGCCACCGAAGCTTCTGCCAACATAATTTTGCCACTAGTCATTTTGCCACTAACCTAATTAGCCACCGGTAATGTAGCCACCATAATACTTTTTAGAATGTAGGTACAAAAAAACGGTAATAGTTTAAACATTAGTCATACTTACTTATATGCTAAAGAAACAACTTAACCTATTTAGAGTCGGCTTTAAAATGGACATTAGAAGGGTGGGGAGAGCGTCGAAGGAAAACCTACCCCCACCTACCGGTATTTAAATTTTTTAAAACTTCTAAAACTTGACATAAAAGCATAAAACTTGGTATGATTGCGTGGATTTGCCTTTTTGGTTTTAGATAGGTGCCAAGACATTAGGGATTTTCAAACTGCTGATATCACTAGTTTTGCGAGTGAATTCGGATATCAAGTCAAAAATAACGGAAACATCGAGCTCTACTTTCACCTGAATTGTGTTTTTTAGCTGAATGTGTCTACTATATTTTAATCAATAAAACAATTAAGAATTATTACCAAAATCCCCTTTCAAAGACTTCTTAGGTTTTTTTAAAGTTTTCACAATTTTCTATCCTAGAAATCGTGCAAACAGCGGCGACAAAACTCCCGTTGGGACTCCTGTGAAACGTGCGCAGCTAAATTTTGGTTGCATATAATTTTCTGTAGGCCTTCAGCTTGGCTTCAATCTTTTTCTTCCATTTTTTTTATTTGAGAGAGGGGGTAATATTTACCTCCTTTCCAACCTTGAATAGGGTTCGAAGCCGTTTCAGTACAGTTCTCTCTACCCTAAATTTCAATCATGTCTCTGCAAATCCGACACTTTCGCCATTTTTGCCTCTGAAAATTAGCTATTCATCAGATCTAAAATATATACTGAAAGAATACTGCGGAGTTGTTTAAGCGTGTTGCATTTGATTGGAGTGGCAAAACTTCCCGTCGTAAAAATACTCAATTAAAAGTTTTCTTAGTAGCAAAATTACAGGTGGCAAAATTATGGTGGCAGAACTTCCGACGGTAAAACGTCCAGTGGCAAGTTCAATAAGCACCAAGGTTGATTTCGGCATCTTCTGGTTTTTATTAAAAATTACGAATCAGATGCTTACAAGAAGCAATATTTAGTTGCTATATTTAGTTACTTATTTACTTATTTTGTAAATTTCGAATTTTGACTTGACCAAGGCATAGTACACAAACACGTTCTATAGTGCGCCTTGTCATAAACAGATTATATAAGAAAGACGCATATCTTACGATTTTCCTTCTATAGTTTGTATTCAGAGTTCTGCAACAAAATAAAATTGAAAAGAAGAATTTGTACTTATTGTACAGAACAATATCCGGTGTCCAAATTCTATCAGCTTCGACCTGGATACTCAGGATACCTGCCCAATCAGTTGGATTCCATTTGAAAATATCTGTATTCCAAGTCTAAAAAGTCATATAAATACTTGAATACATTGGAAAGTGAATATTGCTGCTGGCTGTCCTGAGTCCCTAGGATTTTTCATTCAAAAAGTCTAAAATTCGCCATTTTTTGTTTCAGTTTTTTGCTAATGTTATGAAAAGTTGTTTAGCGTGTTGGTTTGATGTTTACGCAAGATTTATTATTTATTTTTTATTCAAGATTGGTGCCTTAACTTAAAACATCGAGAGTGTGCTTTTTAGCTTATTTCACGAAAACTAACTAAGTTTCAGACAAAATTAATATACCTGTCTAACCCAAACATTACTGGTGACCAATTGCTCTCTGTCATTCTAAATGCAAAAGCGTTATAAATCAAGGAAATTAAAACATAATCATCATGTTACAGTCTTTCATGTTTCAACTTCTTAAACAATATTGTAGTTGTTTTTCCAGGTGCATATTGAAGGAAAGTGATAAAAAATAACGGAACAACCATCATACCACTTTGACGAGTTGAATGAACTCAATGCCAAAAGTTGCTTCTACCGAATCATTGGGGGATATCACTGGTCTGGCAAACCTCGAGACGTTTGTCAGCAAGTGGTCAATTAGCTGTTGTTCAAGAAGTGAACCTAAAGGTCATATCAATATACTCATCAATATACTTAACCCTTTTTCGGGTGGAGGGGATTGTAATTTTAACCCCTTCCCCCCTACCGCTGTCTTTTTTTTTTTTTTTTTTTTTTTTAGAGCTAAAAAATGCAAGGCCTTCAACTTTGAGTAGGATTTAGGCTAGTTGTGAAGATTTTGGCCAAGTTTCAAGTCTGTACACCTCGAAAAACCAAAGTGTCCATGTTGCTGAAAATAGTAAAACCAAATTTTGCTCATTTTTTATCACAAATACAGGAAGAGCCAATATTTTTCAACATTCTCGCTTTGAATCTTGTTTTTTAGCCTAGTTTGGTTGTGTCATTACGTACTATGTATCATGGAACAAATTTGGACGATTTTTGATGACTTCATCAAATTTTCCTTTTTTGCTACCGGGTATGCCAAAATTTTCCAATTACCGAAATTTGTGATGACGTTAATCGATTTTCGCCGAAGGTGATATCGTTAAGTTTAATATTTTTATAAAGTTCACAAGCTGTTTTACCATCATACCAATTTTCATTCAGTTTTGTTGAGGTTTCAGACAGGGGAGTACTTTTACCCCCACACCCTTATACAGCACCCACAAAAAAACCCAATTCGAAATGTCGACATGCGATTCAAAATTCAAAAACTCAACATAAAAGTTATTATAGAAATATAGATATATAGACAGATACTTGTATTTGAAGAACAACAATTCTGTTCTCTGCATCAATGCGATAAAAACCACCCAGAACCGATCACTTTTTAGAAATTTCTATAATCGGATAGCAGATTTTGACTGCAAGTTTTCCTTCTCTTGATTTTCTCATGCAAATATAAAGTTTCGTTCCAGAACACCATAACTCTTTTACCCTCATTTCTGATTTTGTGAATGGAGCGTCAATAGTAGCAACAGAATTTAGCACTGCTAACGCGCTAGATTAGTTGAGTGAATGAATGATTTAAGTTAAAGTTTTATTTAAGAAACCGAGTTTTTCCGAAACATTTGTCTACCATTTTATTTATACACCCCCGTCGGAAAAACCCGGTACAGTTTCCCAAGCATTCCATTTGGTTAATTTTTAATAACCTGCAAAAAAAAATAAATAAATAAATAAAATAAAATAAAATAAAAAAAGCTAGCTGGATAAATGTACAGACTCACTCAGTTGGTAAAGGAAATTCGTTAGAGAGGGGAAAGTGGGTGGGACAATTTCTACCTCACTGTCTGCAATTCGCAGTTTTTATTTTTCCTCCAAAGAGATAGTGATAAAAAATACTCAGTGTTCAGGGATTGACCAGGCCACTGAGGTAGAGGTGCATAATGTTACAGTAAATGAATATTTCATTACTTACCACAAGCAACAGAAAAAGTCGAGTAAAAAACCCAAAAAACAAGGTATGTAAACATTGTTATATATTTTCATTCTCTAAGTTAGATTTTCTGCTCTTTATATTTTTAACATCTGACAAAAACGTAAATTAAAGAGCTCGTAGGCTGGAATTTATTTTATTGCCAATTTGCGGTGGAGCCGTTTAGTAACAGGAAATTTAAATTTACGTAACAATGCTCCATGCTGGAGAGTAACTGTAGAATGGAAACTGTAAATCTCCTGTAGGAATTTTCTCATTTTTCTAAATATTTTCTTTGTAGAATTTTTGTTTTACTTGATTAGACTAATATCCCTGGTTAGACGTAGTTATTTGATTTCCTTCGAAGACTATATTCTAAAACAGTTTTGAGGAATCAAAATCAATCCTAGGAACAAAACAAAACAAACGAAATAAAAAGATAATGGCAAAAAATGACGTTTTGAAACTATGACAACCAAATATAACACAACATTAGCTACTAATTAATTATTTTTGGGGGTGTGTCCACAGAAGGATTTTTTTAGGTACTTTGATTCAAAAATGTGACGTGCATGGAGTGCATGGATTTGGAAAAAGGGGAAAAGCTTGATGCAGCAGAAGGAAAACATTTAGGATATAAAATTATTTAATCGTATGTTTAGGATCACTATTACGTTACGTTCTCGCTCTAACGCCCATGCTTAAATAGCCCCATGAAAGTGTATTGAGCTATTAGAATAAAGTTGGTTATTATCGAAGCCCTTTTATAAACGCTAAGCATGAGCAAAATGGCATTCTTTAGCCCTCGCCCCTCCCCTTAGATAATAGGAATTACGGAAAGATGTGTAAATAAAAATTACCACGCTAAAAATACAAACACTAAATTCTTTATGTACAAAATGATACCATAAAAATAGTAGTCTTAAAATAGGTGATGTCGTCATAATAATAAAAGACACCGGTCGCCCTGTAAAATGCCTCCATGGCAAAAGGGTTAATAAAACTTTCAAAGTAATTAGTTGCTTTAATAATCAAAATGATCAAAACCACACCAATTTATGTTTTCTTTTTTTTAACACTGCTTACCGATAACCTGCTGGATATCTAACTTTTTGTAAGTGTAGTGAGGAACAAAAAGAAACTTCAAAAATAACTCCTTTTGTCTACTTCAGATACCGCCAAAAACTAAACAGATGTTTCCTGTACAATTGTAAATTTGAAAATGCTAATGAAAAAAAAGCTTACAATATTTTTCTTAAAAGCCTTTTCGGCCTTGGAAAAAATCATATCCCTTACTGATGATGTCACCATTTATTTTTATAAAAAAATGGTTTTGCTAAATCAGGGCCGTACCTGAAGGATATCACTTGGGGGGGACTCAACTTGAATACAAAATGTACGAAGTCAGAGTGCCTGAAAACCTCTCCGACCATGGTTGGGAGGGAAGGAAAACTTTTCAATTAGTCTCTCTAAAACGGCTATTTTAGCTATTTTTGACCAGAATTGTGGTAAGATATTGGAGTTCTATGAAGCCAAAATTTTTGCCAATTTCTTGGCTTAATTCTTCTTAACAAAAAAACTAAGATTTTTTCAGCTTTGCTTTTTCTTTGCTGCCAATACGTGTCATATGTTAAAAAGAACTAGTAACAAAGCTTCATCTAAATCAAACTTCCATTCATATATTTCGATTTTATGAATTTTTTCCAAAGCTACAATTGTAGAAAAAAACATTTGAAACAAAAATAGTTGCCAAGCTTTAGAAAGTTTCAGATTTTGACGTCCCCTTTAGACATGCAGTTTTTTAGTAACTGAATTGGGAAAGGTAAATTTTGGTTATTTCGCTTTGCAGGCCACATAAAAGCCTGCAATCGCAGCCAAGAAAGGAGCTTTCATTTAGACGAAAAATATCTTCTCTATGGCAGCTATAGCTTGTGGGTGCACTGACAGAAAAAAAGAAAGAAAGGCTCAACTTCAAAACATTGTGTTAGTTTTAAATCCTACAAATTTTTCTACAGACTCTCTCTAATCCGAATCTCAAATATTTTAATCTTTCTACTATTCGCACGAATTCTTAGTCACAGTCAATTTTCCTTAACAAACTCTTATAACTTACTTTCTATTATTCTTTCTTCTTATTCTTTCTCTGTAATTCGAAAATCTCTATAACTTCCAGGTCCCCTCTGTAAAATTCTACTGCAATTCCTATTTCGTAGTGTAAACTAACTTTTGCCACTTCAAATTTCTGTTTAAATACTCAAATATATACATGCTTTTATGAACTTTGCGGAACTACTGCAACTTATCTATCGTTCAAAATGGATAAACAACACCATATAAATCAAAAGCTGGAGACAAAATATAAAGCTTTGTTGGAGATAGAGAAAAAAAAAGTCTGATTCCTCTCTTTAATTCAAACTTTAGCCCTTCAAACCTAAAAAATTCGAATAAGAGAGACTTTCTACTATTCGATTCTCTCTATAATACAAACAACAACCTTTAGCCCTTCGGATTCAAATAAGAGAGAGTCAACTTTTACATATTTAAACTTAGACACTATATGTGGATAAAGGCTTAAATTTATTATAGGAGTCAATAATATTTATAAGACGTGGTTTCTGTATGGCTTCAAAACTTGATTTGAATTCTCAAAACAACTATATTTGTTAGAAAAAAGTGTCCTCCCCTTCAGGTACGGCACTGCTAAATTTGTCTCAGGGAGGGGAAGGGGCATTTATCTTTTTATCTGGGTCTTAAAAGAATTATAAAAGATTGTCACAAAAAACTCCTTCGTAACAATGTAGAAAGGGCCAACACTGTAGATAAATAATTTGTTATAATAATTTAGATGATAACGTTACCGATCACGTGATTTAGCAACTTGTCTCTGTCGCAAATAATTATTGATAAAATGTGACAAATGTTTCTTCAAAATTTCAAGCTTTTTTCCATCAATAGTGTTATTTTGACAAAATCCCGGGTAACATAAGGTTACGGTGCCAATTTATGATCATCAATTTTTGATGGAAAGAAATGCTAAAGCGAAAGTGAGTTTACTCGTTCTTTATGATGGGGGTTGTGTATCGTATTTGTATTGAAAAGGTTTTTATAATATAAATAAAAAGTCTTTTTGACTAATGAAATGAAACCTAGATGTGTTTGAGTTAAAAAAGCAGGGGTTAGTTCAAGACAGCCAATGTTGTAGCAACGAAAATGCGGTGGGGGAGCAATATCGGACACAATTGTTGGGCGAAATAGGAAGCATTGGAGTTTCGAGGCTCAAACGGCTATTTTGAGCTAATTTGGGTTCCAAAGGATGATGAAGGCTACTAAAAAAGTTAGTGCTTATGCAATTGATCGAGGGGTAAATAACCTGACATAATCTCGTACATAATAGCATCAAAATCAGTAAATGATTTAAATAATCTAAAAGTCAATAAATAATCCCTAGATAATCTGTTAATCTCAAAATAATCTCAAAATAATCTAATAATCAATAAATAATCAATAAATAATCTCGGTAATCAGGATATAATCAGCAAATAATCGGTAACTAAGAATTTGCAAAAGTGTTCGGCCAGAACATTGTGTTTAACCCTATTAAGACCGGAGTAAAAAGGGCTCCCCAATTGCTCCAAGTTTTGAAAGAAAAAAGCTTTTCAAATGCGGTTTTCACCAAATTGCTAAATTTTTGATCTAGTTTTAGATATGTTTCGGTTTATTGAGAAGCCAAGTTTAAAATAAGTTTTTTATAATTTTATTGGTAATTTTTGGTCCAATCCAATTAGAGTCCACAAGTCAGCTACCACATTTACCGGTCAAATAATTTACAAAAATTGTTTCACAAAAACTTTTCTAATAAAGTTTTATTAAAAGTCACAAAAAGCCTTTGCAATAGCTACAAAAACGAGGGAGTTATAAACAAAAATGGAGAGGTAATCAGAATCAGTCTCCCCTCTAAGGTCTGAGTAGTGCTAAGACCATTGAAGAGACAAAATTTAGGTTTCAATACAACAGATGGAGAAATGAAATAATCCTTTTTAGAATGCAATATTTCCGTAATTATAGAAGCACTCTGTTTATCGCATTTATCATACTAAAATTTTTGCATCGAATGCAGAGAAAAAAGGTTAGAACCTTTCTCTCTAATGAGAAAAATGAGAAAAATTGATATAATGAGAAAAAAAACACTGTAATGAGAAATATTAATCAGTGTAATCCCAAGTAATAATCAATAATAATTAGTAATAGTCAACAGTAATCAGTAGTAATCGGTAATAATCAATGTAATCAATAGTAATCTCGTACAAAACTTCTTCAGTTATTTACACCTCGCAAATGATAATAAAATCCTAAAAGTATTTAGCTGTCAAATTTCAATCTAAGGAGAAATTATGGGACTATAACTTTCTTGGAATTAAAGTGTACGCGTCAGCGGAAATTCTAACTTGATTGAATTTATCACCCCTGGAAAGAATGAGTAGACCCCTTAAAGGATTGAAAAATACTCACAATATGTAACTTTACAACGCTAACATTTTTTGAGCTTAATAAACTTTCGAACTAACTTCTAAGAACCTTCATTTCTTCCCTTTGAATCGCATTCTTTACTCAACAACAAACAACATCACCAAGTTTCAGGAAACCACTTCCAGAAAATTTTCTAGACTTTTGGAGAACACATTTTCAAACTGGAAATCAAACTTTTTGCTTTTTAATAAACATGGATATAATTATTTCATCTAATAGACAAGCTATGGTTGGGTTGGATTAAACAAGGTAAATCCATAACGGGCCTCAAAAGTGAATACATAATCTTGCCACTGATCTCTTTGTTTGCAAAGAGTTACAACACTGTTTATGACAAGTACTGCTGTCGTTGCTATATAGTTCACATGCAGTTTATAAATACCGCAAACTCACTTGCTCCAAACTTACTTAATTGCAGCTAGGGTTGAATCATAAGCTGTACTGGGGTTTTGAGGTTTGTACTATGATAGAGAAATAATGAAATTATAACATTTTACTATATCACTTCTATTTACTCCAAAAACTTATTTTTGGCTGCCAAACTGCGCGGCCCCTTTGAGGAATTGGCCCT
>JANSTP010270702.1:0-19791 GCA_025330745.1 Cladonema radiatum | reverse complement strand
ATACCTTAAAAAACGAGTGTAACACATAATTTGTATTAACTTATTTCATGTCTTTTATTTAATTGTACTTCCATCCCTAGTGGGATGAGGCCTTTTAATAAAAGATAAGGGTACGGCAATTCGCCGTTACTCGCCCTCGGGCAAAAAAGAAAAAAAAATTTTCAAGTCTTTATTTTCAATTTTCGTTTACAGTCCTCAATTTCTGAGATTTGCAGGATGAGAAGCATTACATCATTTTTATTTCTTCACCATCGAGGCAGTGTTATTCACTTTTCATGGAGTTATTCACTTAGAGAAATTTATTCACGAAAGTGAATAATGTTCGCTCTGTCTCACATACCAATTGGAGTGAATTATTCAAATTATTCACCATCGGTTCATGGGGGTTTTTAAACTGAATTGGCAAGGCAACCACAAAACGGTCATCAACATTTTATACATTGAGAAAAAAAATGTAAGAAAGAAATCGTACAGAGTTTTCTCGTATGAATGGAAAAATGATCACAAGATGAATATAGTCAAAAAAAAATTGAGTTCATAAAAGATTTTTAGAGAGTGAAGATTTTCTTCAAAAAGGCTATAGTACTTACTTAAATTGAAACGAATTATTAGGTGAAAATAAAAGTTGGGTTCATATAAAAGAGGAGAAAAAGTGATGAACACCAACTGTTATTTCATCTCAATCTGAATTTTGATTCTCGAGATATTCGAGTGTAAAGATCTGTCACCTAGAGAATAGCTCAAATAGTTAAAGAATTTGTCTAGCATCTAATGTATGGAAAAATTGCCCCAATTTTGAATGTCGAATATCTTAGGTTATAATATAATTCCATGCGTGAATACTTATATACAATTTGTACACATTAAAGGAAAATTTAGTTGCAAAAACTCATTTTGAAAATAATTTTTTTCTTCGCTAGTTCTAGGCCCTTTTTTGTTTTAGGGTCAGGCTCACTGAGCTAAAATAACCTCTAGACAGGACTTCCGGTTTTTCGTGAACACACTACATTGACGTTAATATAATGACGGGAAGCCATTATGAAATAGCCCTGCATTGACAAAGACATTAGCTGGAGTTGAATCCTCGAGTGAATTTAATTATCAAAAGTACCATTTTTCCTGTATTTAACATTGTACAAGGAGTGAGAACTTAAAATTCTAATAAGTTATCAAAATACACATACTAATGAAAATGAGAGAAGTATTTAATAGATACATATTAAATTATAATAATATCAACATGAAAGCAATAGTGTCTTCAGTACTCCGCCTGTCTGCTAAATTTTGTTTCCGTAAACATTGTGGATAGAAGGCAATAATTTTCTCTTCTACGCGAATGCACAATGTCTCTGTACGATTTGTAAATAGATGAAAAGTCCCGAACTAGCTGTGTAACGATATACTGTTTTTCAAGGGTCATCCAGGCATGTACCCAGAGTGAATAATTGAATAATTTTTATTCACTTTTTCAGAACCATCAGATATTATAATTTTTTATTTAGTTTCATATTTTGTCTCTCTTTCCGTTCCCTAAATGTTAAACTTTCCTTTCCCTAAAAAATTTTATTCTTCCCAAAGTCATATTTTTCCCAAAATCTGATACGGAAAAACTTTTCAGGTCTTTATTTTCAATATTCGTTTACAGTCCTCAATTTCTAAGAACTCGCGGCTCTAAACCATTACATCATTTTAATACCTCACCATATTGAGCTGCGTTATTCACTCTGCAAGGGAAATATTCACTTAGAAAAATCGAAAGTGCATAATGCTTGGTCTGTTTCTCATATGAATTCAAGTGAATTATTCAAATTATTCACCCAGGGTACATCGGGGTTTTTTAACTGAATTGGCGAGACAACCGAAAAAGCGAGACAACCGAAAAATTTTATACATTGAGAAAAATCGCGTAGAGTTTTCTTACATAAATGGAAAAATGATCACAAGATGGATACAGTCAAAAAATGTTTGAAGTTGAGGTCATAAAAAAGTTTTGCAGAGTGAATAGTAGTAGGCTATAGTAATTAAGTTAAAAGAATAGTGCACAAGATAGATTTAACAGAACAATGAAGGCATTTTGGTGGTGAAATCGAACAGTTTTTGAAAGTTATTTTGATCCATGATTTCTCTACATTCAGCTAGCTATATGAGCTTGAAGTTATTATATTCTGTGATGAACTGAGCAGGCTGTATTTGTTTTATTTGACTTTTTTAAGTAGCTAGTGTATTCTCTCAGCTAATGTAGTTCTCACCAGTTTGTAGTTGGAACAGAAAGCAGCCACTTATTAGCCATCTTGTTCTTGATCAGTTCTTGATGATTTTGATTCTGTTTGTTTTCAGCTTCATTTAATTTTTCAAGCTCAGCATTTTGTGGAGAGTAATCAATCTCGAACTCCCCGATACTCCTTTGTAATTTTTCATCAAAATTCCTTTCTGCGATTATGAAATAAGAAATGAAAAAGGGTAGCTATCCTATCAATCAGCTCAATTGTGGCCATATTGTATGGATCAATGAATAGATAGGATTGGTTTAGGAAATTATGTTCATCGAAACCAGGAAAAGTTTTGGTTGAGCGGTTTCGGTTAGCGATTCAGCCTAAATCACTTTCCTGGTCCTGCGATCGATGAAAACATGTCATAATTCTCTGAATACTATATATTTTACAATTTGATTGTTTTGTTAGACAGTAATTAGAAATTTGAGAATCTATTAATTTTATGGAGTTTGTAGGAATGGCTGCCATTCCTACATTTTATAGAATCAAGTATGATCTATCTTCAGAATCCAATCTTTTTAAAAAAACTCTTGCAATTAGCTAAATAATTTGAAGAATTTGTTCAAATTTGTTAGTCTTTGACCTTAAAGAAGTCTCTTTCACATGAGAAAGGTATCGAAGTATTTATTATATATGTTCCTATTATGTATTATTTTTCTTTTTTGTTTGACCATTTTTTTCTTGGGAAATTTAGTGCTATTCAATTTGCTGTTTTTTGATTTATGGAAAATGAGGGATTTCGAAAATTCGATTTGATGAAGAAGGCAGGGATATGAGATTAAATTCTTACAGCTAGGAATGGAGTGAGATAAAAATGCAAAAACATTTTATGAAAGAATTATGCTGCAAGTGGTTAGCTCATATTGCTGCTTTAAATTTCTAGTTGTTTGAGACTTCCTTACTGTTATTTGTTAGTAATAGCATTCTTAGAAAACTAAGATATAAAAGGGCATTTACATTGACTGTAGTCCTTTTTTTAAGTATATTGTATATGCTGTATACATATAAGATGTTGTATATGCTGTGTTTGTTTCCTTTTTCATTTTAGGTTATGTAAAAACCATTTAGAGGATTTTCCTGTTGCTTGGTCTTATAGCTATGGATAACTCCTGCTTCAATGTTCTTACATAATTTCATGTCATTTTATAGATTGGATTTATAAAATCAACACTGTATCATATTATTTTAAATGATTGGGAAAATAATGATTCTGATTTACTAGTTTATTGTTCAATGTCTCCTTTTTGTTTTCCCTCCTCATCAAAGCTCATTTCTCCACCCTATGTGACAGTTTATTTATCCTCCATCAAGAAAGAAAAGATCCTTTCACAGATGGAATGCTTTGTTAAAATTAAAAGAACTGATATCTACTTTATATTTGCTAGTGTTCTGACAGCACAGTAAAATTCAATAAGGACATTGCCTGACATGTTTATGGATGATTCTAAAAAACTACTTTTTAAGCAAACTTAAAATTATATCTCTTATATGTCTTCAAATATTCCAGTTATTAATTGATATAAATTGACTCTCTGAAATTGCTAAAATAGCCAAAATAGAGGGTCCAGATTTGAAATTTTCTTCGCCGCCCAACCGGCAATTTTAAGGCCCCTTATATTATTCATATTTCCAAAATCCTGGGTACATCCCTGTCATCAATTCTTTGTTTTGCATCTCCTTAAAAATAACAGTATTATAGAAGGTAGTCAAGAAAATCAGCATATCTTTTTACAACCTTAAGGACAGGAACACGCCATAAGCCAAGTCTTTCACAATGCTCTTCATTTCCCAGCTTCCTTTTGTATTTATCAAACGTTCCAGTACAAGGAAGGCTTGTTAATATAAAATCTCCATCGGTTATTAAAGGGTTCATATCTCTACCGTATCTCTTATAACACACTTTTCAAAAAAAAAATTAAGAATGTAAACAAAACATCCAAAAAGTAGTTAAAAGATCAATTTACTTACTTTAATCAGATTAATTTTCGCAAGATTAATTTTCGCAAGTTTAAAAATCCGCGAAATTATTTTGATTTATTTTCGTGAGTAGGCACTTGGAAAAATTTCACATGGATTAATTTTCGCGAATAATCATTCCAATGAATTTAGTGTGGATATATTTTGGCGACAGAAATGATCGAGAATGATTATGGCCAAAAATAATTGACTCTTCAACTAAGTAAAGATACTTATTTATTTCTTTTATAACTATAACTAGATAAAAATGGCTCTAAACATAGTGCCAATTTAGTATGCACCAAAAGAAATGAGACAATTCGATCAGAAGAACACAAATATTAAGAAAAGAAAGAAAATGGCGAAAGGAAGGAAAAATTACAACTGGATTTATTTTCGCGATCTATTAGTATGAAAATTTTCTTGTGGATTAATTTTCGCGATCCAGTGATTTTTCGTGTTTTTGCGATACATTTCAAAAAATCGCGAAATCGTAAAAATTAATCTTGCCAAAATTAATCCAATTAAAGTAGTATCTCAATAGTAAATGTCACTGTATAAACATTCAGACAACATTTCCTTATTATCGAATTGGGACACCCTAAAGGTTTTTAAACCACAAGCATCTTATTAGTCATTTGGAAAAGAAATGGCTGCATGATTATTTGATGTTTTTCTACTTGTTTTTCCTAAAACGGGAAATGTATTTCTATTTGATTGAGTGGTTTTTGTGTTCTTTCCAACAATTTCGTACCCAGAACTCTTCGCTTTCAGAAATGTCGCAAAGGACAGCATAGTAACAAGATTGCTAGCTAGGACTATTTCACAATGGCTTCCAAAAATATGCAGATTTTGTTGCTTTGTCAATTCAAGAGGTTATTTTTAGCTCAGTGGTCAGGTTCAATATCTACTTAACAAAGCTATTTTTCAACAAATGAATTATTTTTTTGCGTTTGGAATCTTTTGAAGAATGTTAAAAATAAAAAAAATAAATGTAAAAGATATTTTTTAAAAGTTCTAAATCGAGGACAGCATGAACTAGTGCCTCAAAGTGTATTTATCGAATAATTTACTGCAGAAGAGGTTTAATGAACATCTACTATCTATATGAAAATTTTTAATTCGATAGCACTATTACAACCTAAGATATTTAAAATATAAGATTTAGGCGATTTTTCTGTCACATTGACATCACAAATTCAAGGGAAACTTCAAAATTTCAGGGAAACTTGGGCAGCTAGAAAGTATGCTGTGCAATTATTCAGTTTATTTTTAATTTTGCTATTCAGCTATTCATTTTAAGTGACGTCATAAGGTGAATGCTTTTTCAGCTATTCAGTTTATGTGACGTTTTTTCCGAGGCCCTGTGAGCAACTTTGACATAATTGATTAATCTTAAATGGCCCCTCTCTTGGTATTTGTCATCACAGTTAATGCTTAATGCTGTTTTAGCTGCTGCTTAATGCAGTTAATGCTTAATGATGTCCTTGTGTCAAATAAAAATACCTTAGTAATGCTTTACCACTCAATATTTTATTCTCGCCTGCTGCATGGTTGACAGGTTTGGGCTGTCAACATTTTAAGCACGAGGAACAAAATAGAACACCTTGCAGCTGGACAATCAAAAACATTACTTTTAGCCAATCTCCATAAGGGTAAAGGAAGGTTAACTCCCAGAAAAGTTCTGTGTGCAATTTAAGGATCGAAGGAGCATCATACCCACAACACTACAGCAGCTACTACAGGCCTTCTAGATATGCGAAAATTTACATCATCTTATTAGGAGATTTTTGAGCAATGAAACATTGACTTCCTTCTAACTGTACAATGATAAGGCTCCAGGTTCCACCATATTTACCTGACTTTGATTGAATGATGGGTTATGAAGAATCTGAGTAATACTTTTTTATGAGGATTTTTCTGTAACAACTTCTTCAAGGGGAAATAACCACCACTTTTTATTTATGTCCATAGATGCTACTAAAGTTGCTTATTAATCAATGCTTTTTTAAATTTTTTCTCCTCTCCCCCTTTTCAAGTATATATGTAAATAGAGATGTATAATATTATCTCATAAAGTCTTATTTAATATATGGCTAGGATTATTACGTTTACGATTTATTTACTTTGATGTTATAGTTTGATACTTTGATATTTTGATTTCTACTTTGGTTTCCATGTTGCTGCTTTTGTTCTTTGTGTTGTTTTTTGATGTTTGCTTTTTATTGCTATTATTATTATTTGCTCCTTTTATTATTTTTTTCTTAGGTTTTTTCGGCCCGTTTTAAGGACAGTTCCTCCCTGGGGCTTCCTTTTCCTGTACTTTACTTTATTTTACTGGGGAATAGATTTCATTTTATGATGTACAGTAGTTAATGAAAAGGGCGATCAATCTTATCATTATGATTATTTTTAAATGGTAAAAAATATTATTCAATGTATTAAGATAGAAAGTTCAAAGTTTTATATCGTCTTGTGGAGAAATTGGTGGTATATTAAAATTTAGATGCTCTATTTTTGTAATAAAAATATAATTAAAAAATGCATGCTATAGCTTATAAACTGTAGTAAAGTTTTTCAAAATGTTTTCCTTGATACTCGTTTCGCCACATGGATTCAACGATGTATGAGCTGAAATGATTGTTTTTCACACAACTTGGAGGAAGGCTATTTTTTCCGTGGTGCAAATGGCCTTTGATCTTATTTGTGTGATCAATTTCACTATTGACAAACTCGACTGAATGATTGACTTTGAAATGTTCGGAATCCCCTTGAGACAAAACTTCGTACACCTTCCAAAGTCTGATATAATTGTCATGTCAGGCAATATAATATTGGAATTAAGGTTTCACATTCCCTTTTCTCAACTGCAGCCATAAAATTATTTCGACTATCCTCTTCTATCTTCTTCTATCATATTTAAAAAAAATTTTTCTGGTAATAAAGAAAAAAAAAATCTTAACTTTAGAAGGGTCTACATCTAGTATATGTTTCTTTTTAAAGACGTGTCCTTGGGCAAGATTAAGAAACAAAGCAAAACTTCATACCGCCAAAAACCCATTGTCCTTTGATATTTCCATTTACCAAACGTTCACTAGACGATCTGAACATGTCTACGTGAAAGAATTTCGAATAGGTTAATAATAAATTAAAACAATTCAAACTAAATGTGTAACATTGTTCGTGCTATAATGAAATAATGACCTTTTCAACCAATAGGCTGGCTCCTCTTCATTACCGTCTCTTCCAAAATCTCCCAAAAGACATTGCTCAGTCAGCAATTGTGTAGAAACTTCCGTTTTGTCTTAAATAAATGTTTCTTCAACACCTGTAGGAGTGGCAATTTGAGAAATAATTAGAATTTGAAATATCAAAAGCAGTTAGTACCTGAGTTTTTTAAATATGTGAACTTTCAGGCTGTAAAGTTATGGAATGGATAATGATTGTAACTTTTATGTTTACTTAAGGTCATCCCCAGTAAGGTTGCCATCATCATTCAGCATCTTGCAACACTATGTTCAGCTAGTCGTTATTATTAGATTGAAGGGACCTTATTTTATTCAATTATGTCACAATTAAAATCTTTGAAGCATTATAATTTGTAGAATACAATTTCTTTGAAACAGATAATACACTACCTATAGTCCACCCCAATCGATGAGTTTGATAATTTCGTTACTAGTTAGATTTGATTTCTCAAACCATTTCTAATTGAGCTATAGTGATCATCTTTCTGGCACCTCCATCGTATACCATCAGATGGCTTGTGTTGTTTTCCGTAACATTGGTTGATTACTTGTGTGACAATTCTGAGATGACACCAGCATTGTTTTTAAAGTATACCAATGAAAAAGATTATTTTCCGAATTAACCCTTTGAGCGTGCATTAAAAACTTGGCAAATATTACCCCAAATGTTTTTTGGCGCATTTTTGGGACTTTTCACTTTATTAGAAAAAAAAGTGGGAGAGACCATAAGAAATTGAAAAAAACTTTGATATTCCAATAAATCAAGTCAATATGAACTCAAAAGGTCCTAACTTGCATGCCCACTCCCCATTTATTGTGATTTTGACAGAATTTATTTGTCCTGTGACTTTACCGAAAATTCACTCTTTTCCGCGTAATTCATTAAAGAACATTCCATTATATATCCATTCACACACACATATAAAAAATCAGCAGTATTTACCACTATAAAAAACTAAAAACTTTTATGGAAGGTTCATTTAAACATAAAAATGACTGTTTCCAATATTCTTTAGTTCAAACACACCGTCAATTCAATATCAGGAACAGCCAAGACTGTTGTTCAAACTTGATATCATAAACATCCAGCTATGTCATAATGTTTTGCATTTCTTTTATTAATTATTAACTGGTTTCTCATTATATCCTGAAAGAATAAATATTTGCAGAAAAACAGCAAAAAATCCTAGAGCATTGGTACATAGTACATAATGTACAGCTTAGTAATAAGATAACTTCAAGAGTCATCATTGCTAATTCGATTTCGCAAAACATAAGATTGGTATAATTTCTGAAAAAAGAAAATCAACTTCAAGTTATTTAATAGAATCATATTTCAAAAACAAACCGAGGAAGAACAACAACAAAAGTAATAATTTCTAGTGACTAATTGGTATTACAATATTTCACAAATATCATAAACTGCAATAAGTTTTTGTTCAGCTCAGTGTCACGTTCGAATTCGATTTCTATACGGAAATCAACTTTTGTATGGAATATCTTGAAACAAGGTTCAAGACACAAAACAGCATTGCAGTCTGAACATTCATATGAGCAATCGCTACGCCTTCCCAATGCGGAACATCGAAAACAACACTTTTGTTTCCTCTTTTGATCGCCGGGTTTCAGAATAAGGCACAGAACATGTTTCCCAACAAGGGGGAATTGCATAATGGGGTCAACAGTTTGGTGTCTTGATTGTGCACACTGTTTCAGAAAGATGGACTGTAATAAGTTTAGCCAAGTTTTGACGGAATTACAGCTGGGTTATTGTTGAAGGGCTTATCTTTTTCCAAAAACAAAAAGCATTGATATTTCAAGATTGATATTTCAAGAAATAGCTCTGCTATCTTTCGATACCACTCAAATTGTCAACTTCACCCATGGTTTTGTTATAATAATCTACTATAACATCAGGCTCCAAGATTGGCTGCTTTGTAGAGAAACGAGATTTGCCTGTGTCCTTTAGTTGACCATTATGTTTTGTATTCATCATTCCAAGAAAGTATTCTGAAGGTCTGACAAAACTTGACAATAGATGGTTCTCCACTGTTTTTTTGGGTTTCCATTTCCAGAAATCTTTTCGTAATCCTTCTTTCTTACTTAGTGCCCCATAGACATCACAGCCATTGTTATATAATGCATATAAAGGTTCTAAAGATGTGTAAAGATTATCAAATGCAATGGTACCCTTTACCATAAAGCATCAAGCTTCTAGAAAAGGTATTTGTTGATCTAGAGGAGGATTACAAACTGCGTCTGTTATCTGTTGCCGATGGAACATTCTATGGAATTTATTCACGAAGGTACCTAAGTGAATTTATACCTCTTTTGACGCACAGACCTTAAGGTTTGATATTTTATCACGGTTTCACTTACCCTATAGTAGCAGAATTTAAAACAACAATAATATTTTACTAAATTGTTATATAGATAAAATAAAATAATTGCTTGTAATAATGAATAGTAATACTATCTAGACGGTTGCTTGCATACATGTCTATTGACATTTTTGCATTGGGATTAGAATTTATTAAAATTATTTAGAAACCAGTGATACGCTTTTGAGAACAATTTCTGAAATTAATCAATCATGTATCAGTTTTGTTTTAATTTTCAAGCTTTTCTTAATAAATTTCAAAACTGGCATATGTAGAGGGGGTCTTGAGGAGGCCCAATTCTCTATGGGCAGAGTAAGCTGACATAATCTTTCACGTTATATCGGTAAAATCAGTAAATAATTGCATAATAATCACAATAACATTAGTAATCTTGTTGTAGTAATCTGAGAATGTGTTTTCAGGAGCGTAGCTAAGGTATGTCAACTATGTCAGATGACATACTGCAAATGTCAAGCAAAAAAAATGAGAAATGAGGATGAAAATCAAAAAAAAAAAGGAAAATCCTTACAATGAAATTTAGTTTGGAACAGCATTTTTATTTTCCGAGCCTTTTTACCTTCTCCGAGAGCAAAAAATTCATGAATTTGCCGTTTACGGAGGTTTACGATTCTTTAAAACCTGGACATACTTTCCCAAAATCCGATTCTTAGACTATAAAAAATGAATGCTGTGTTTTTCTTTAAAATTAAATTACAGTACAGATAACGGTTTCGGTTCTAGTTTTGACATTTCAGTTTCTCATCTCAGGAATCAATAAAGTAAAACGTTATTATGCTAGACTCTTTCTGTACGAAATCCTAGTAGTTATAGGTAAACAAAAAGCTGAACTTTTTTTAAAAAAGAGCACTGTTATTCCTGATATTTGTAGATGATGTTTCCTGGTTAGAGCTAGAAGAGTGTTTTATTTGAACAGTTCAAGAGAATTTGACAAATTTGTTTCCAAGTGTACTTGCAGTGCTATGCAAAACATGTTTGAGGTTCATCCTTTTTTGTTTTTTTCAGATTGTTGAAGATACAACGACGTTTGAAGAGAAATGATGGGAATATTTGTCTGTTATATGCAAAGATTTAAAGATGCTGTATTTATCTATGTATAGGAATGGAATTGAACAGCTGAAGTGGAAAATATAAAAAATCTTGTGAAAGTCTATTATCGTGTAAATTAATAGATTAAAGATATTTATATTTTGATCGAGATTTTCCCATGTGTTTATTAAAAAAATGTTCTTATCTACTAGTTTTCTCACCTAATCATAACGTCAGAAAAAAAAAAAAAAAATCAAATCATTCCCAATATTTTTTCTCCTGCTATCTAAACAGCTAATGAGACATTTCTTCACATAGTATCAAAGAGTAAAGAAATAACTTTGATAAAATAAGGTTGTAAGACTTTTAAGAGCATTGAGCTACCATTAAACATAGTTTGCAGAGGGGTAGAATCCCCCCCTTAAAAATTTATCCCCCTTATAACGTAATTCCTCCTCTTTTGCAAAAATAGCTATCCCCCGCCCTTTTATTCGATAAATGACTTGCAAAAGAGACTGCTCAAATAAAGTAGGAGTGTAATATCAAACTACACATATTAGAGTTTTGAGCAAGAGGGAAACATTTAATATGGTAATTATCAAAAATGATGATTAAATTTAATACTTAGCTTAGACTAAGAAAAAAATTGATGAAAGTAAGAAAGTAAGTTGCCTATCCCCCCCTTTAAAAAATTACTCCCCGCCTTTTTCTTATTCTCCCCTGAAAAATGAAATTTTTCAATCCCCCCACCCCAGAATGCAATTTTTGGAAAGCTTTATACCCCCCCCCCCTAAAGAAAGGGGGGTTCAAACTATGTTAAATTTGTCAACCCGTTTTTTTAATAGAAAGGTCATACATTGAAATGAGTGAAAATTTCCTTACATGAAAGTGTGTGAGCGTGGTAGGAGACAGACTGATGCGAGGTAAAACACTGGCATGTGCATATTGTGAGACAGTTCTTAGACAACGGTTCTAGTGTTGAGAGACATCAGAAAAATATAACAGGAATGCCTTGGAGAAAACTTAAAATACCTTGCTCAGAGTTGTTCCAAATCAGTTTCTTCACACCAAAAAGTTGGAGAGAGAGAAACTAGAATTTTTATCCTTTTGGCGTTCAATAATGCTTAAATAAGCAAAATTCTCTATTTTTTATCTTTACGAGTAGTGGATTTTGACATAGTTGTCTTAAAGGTCTAGCTACGCACCTGGTTTTCCAGTAGTTAATGAGAAGGCCACTATTTAATTAGCTAATAATCAACGAAGTAAAGCTTGAACTCGGTTCTTCTCTTTAAAAAATTATTCCTTATAACAACCAATCAAATTTCATGTTTACTTTTTCTACCAGAAGACCCCTAAAATAGGCTACCATTAAAAAAAGTTAATCTGTTAATCACCCCACAAGAATCGCAAATTGATTCAATAGTCAATAGATAATCTGTAAACAATCTTCATAATCAGACCACATTCAGCAAATAATTAGTATTAAGAAATGTGTTTTTTGGAAACATAGTTCATTGAAAAAATAAACGCCTTTCTAACGGAGAAAAACATGATTGAGATTACGGTATAAAAGGTGAAAATAAATCAGTGGAATGCCCAAGTAATCAGCAAAAAATCTTCAAATTACTGAATATAATTAAAAAACCTTACCCTCAAGGAAATAAAAAAACCTTTGTAATATAAGAAGGGGTATGAAGTATTGTATTAGTTTAATCCAAACAATTAAATTATTGACAGTAATTTACTTTTACTTATACAAAGTCGGAATTAATAAATTAATTAAAAGTAATTTAATTTCTTTGCAAAAATTATTTGAGGTTTCTTTGACAGGTCAAAAATGGTATTTACAAAATTTCATCAATTGACGAGATGAATTTTGTTTGCAGACAATTTGTTTTTGATAAAAAGCAAATCAGCAGACACAATATCATATCTAGTAGATATGGCCTTAGGCATCTGTGAATGTCCTATAGGGTGTGATGGCTCACCTTGCTGACATCAATATTTTTTATGGGGAGAAATGTTGTCTTCGTCAGTAAATTTTGTACCAATATTTACCAAACAGGATCACCAAAAATTGTTGCTACTGGAGAGTCTTTCAGTTTGAGTTTTTACGAGTGTCTTCATAAAGGAGTTCCTGAATTTGTTACAAAAGACAGGAAAATTGATAGTCCAGAATTTGCAATCAAAAATAATGCTTTAAATGAGGTAAATTTATTCCTAATTCCCACAAAATGGGGCCGTCCCATTTGTTTGACGATTTACTTGCTCGACATCCCACCCATCCAACAATAATTTAGTTCACAGACCACATAATGTACAACCCAGTTATCCGACATAATACATTCAAGTATAATAAAATAGTATGGCAGCCTAGAACTCGTGTACCATGGTTTACCAAGGTTGTGTGAGAGTGCTATTGAAATATTAATAATATTCGAAAAAACAAATTTCGGAATAGAAGGTGTTCCTAGATAGGACTATCAAATTATTATACTGTTAATAATTGTAAATTTAGTTAGTATTATTATAATTGTCTTTAGTAACTAAAATTGATATGCATATAATCCACAATTTTGTAGACGTTATATTAAGTCATAATACTTTGTGATTTTCCATTAAATTTAGTTTTTAATTAAAGTTATGGTAGCCATTGCGGCATGGTTCTTCAGCCTTGCTATCAGAAATTTCACCCATTTTTAAAGGTACATTCCCGCCGAAATTTTTATTCCATAATTCGATAGAATTGTGTTTTGATCAATCACTCAAAATTTCGCATGAAAACTCAATCTCATTGTTGAGTTATGGATGTTAAAAGTTATGGAAAAAGGGCCCTTTTTTGTTTGTTTGCATTTGTGAATGAGCGAACTTTCTTTCTTATGGTTATATCTGGACACACAGAGCGCAGTTTTAAACAAATTTTCAGAATAAGCACAAAATTCAATTTTCTATCGAATAAGCAAATAAAATTTTCAGCGGGAATATACCCTTGAGAAAAATATAAATTTCTCCTAATCTTTTATACAACCAAATTTTTCATTAGAGCTATGAGTATTACAAAAAAGTTTTCGTCGAGGGACCGTTTCTGGCCAAAAAAACTCAAAAGGTTTTTCCCTACATTGTTGTCAAGTTGTTCACGTCATTACTCTCAAATATTTATAAACACATTCAAAAAAAGGTTTATTATGATTGAATTAGAACACTTGTGACTGTGATTTCTTTAACATGTCATAACTTCCATATAAAATTATAGCTTAGAAACATACAACAAAATCTCATTTTTTGTTTCTATATTTGATGTGCTAAAGAATATTTGTTGGACAACTGGATTTTGTACTTTTGGGATATATGACAAGAGGACAAAAATACTTTTTTAGGACGATATGTCGGATAAGTGGGATATCGGACACATGAATTGTTGTACAAGAGGGCTGGCCTCATACAAAATAAGGTTTTTAGCATGGCTTCTGTCAGTGCACTGGCTGACTTTATTAATTTAAGGATTCAAATGTCGTTGAAATCCCAGTAAATGATACTTCCTCCACTTCAGATTAACTAAAGAACGATGTGTTAGCTGCTGTAGAAACACTTTCTGGTATGTCTTTTATGGTTCAATAAGAAGAAAGTATGAAATTAAGTAACTTAGCTGTAGAACGTCCATGAAAAATGGCAAAATCCTATCTATAAAATAAAAGCCGTCTTGAAGAGGTTTATGTAAAAAAAATTGAGATTACTAATAATTTGAGATTAATAATTTGAGTAAATACTTGGTTTAAACTTGTCCATGAAATATACTAAAGTCTTTGCAATAGAAAAAAGCGGTCTAGCAAACGCTTATACAATAAGGAAGCCATACATAAGATTTGAGTGAATTTGATTACCTCAGCACCTGAATGAATAATTAACTGCTTATTACATTTTTAGTTATTGCACAAGGTAAATGCATTAATAATACCATTACAAACGAATGGACAATATATGATGTTTTCTTGAATATAGCTTGGGTTAACAACATTTTCCATTCTTTCTATTGCGTTTACCTGAGAATGTCTTTGTATTGTGACCATTTTTCTTTTAAAAATTCGCAAGCAAACTTCAGTAATCCCATAATAACAACCACTTGATGTTGTTTCAAAATGGTCCTGCAAGATTGATATCTTAATGTTTCGTATAATACACAGCACAGAGACACGATTTTTAAGGTCTCTGACAGGTCTCATGACAAGTTTGATAAATAGCTATTTTTTTCACACTGAATAGCCTAAAGAGTCTGTTCAATGAAAAACTCGATTGCTCAATTTTTTACTAAACAATCTGTATTAAAAATATTAGGATAATTAAGAACGAGGGTTAGTTTCTTTGCAAATATTTGGCGACGTTAAACAGAGAACCATTTTTTAATGTGAGAACTCATTTAGTTTGACAGTTAGAGAAAGTCATGTCATGAGATGAAAATATAACACCTTGACGAAACATAGAGACCAACAATGTAAGTTTTGTTTTAACCTTCAAAAGATATGAGCAGATTGGAAAGTATTGTCATTTTCGCATCAGGCTGTACTGCACTTATGGGTGCAGAGAACATTGTTTTAAATCTTGAAGGAAATAACAGGAAACATAATGAGTGATAAGAGCAAGATCTTTCGTGAGCAACTGCTCGCATTTCCAAGCTATTATTGATGTGTCTTCAACATTTTTACAAGTAGATATATTAGAAAATAAAATATTATGTAGCACTTTAATCATGTGACTATAGACGTGTCCTGAATATTTATCAAAAAGATGCAAGGTTAATGACTCTTAATTTAGATTGAGATCTGGTTTGAGTTTTAATATTAAAAGAGATTCTTTTATTTTGAGGTAAAAACTATTCTGAGCATGCGCAAGTACTTTGAAGTTTGAGAGAGTCACCTCGCAATTAATTTATTTATTTCGTCAAATGAACTAAAAATTACATCTGACAGGGACACCAAAATGCAGAAAACAATCTAATGGGTCCCAATAAAAATTAACACAAATATTATAAGACGTGAATCATTTCAAAAGCTGAGTAAACATAATTATATGAACTAAAGAAAAATTATAAAATTGTTATTTTAAATATTGAATCGAGCTCTAAAAACCTGCAATTGGTAGCGCAGAGTCAGAGGTACGAAGAGAAGGCAATCTTTTTCGTGACGATGCATTCTAATAGCAGTAGCCTTTTTTTCATTGTATTTCAATGGATTATCAGTTAAAATGATTTAGCGAAATGTTCATACTGTCCAACAAACAACTGACTTTCTGTTTCTCTGATGTAAGAAGCATTCCAGGTACCGCACATGAATTTGTAAACAACATTTGAGTTCATATGAAGTGGAATACGATCTTTAAAGGTAAAACCATAACGCAATATCCGCGAGGGCTTGAATATTATGTTAACTTTCAAGTTACTTCCAAGTTAAAAGTTGTTTAACAGGACGCTTTAGCAGACCGTTGATCTTCATCTTGTACTTCAAAAGTAAATCTATTGCTATATTAATCGTTTCATCCAACGTTATATTTGTAAATAAAGGCTGGATGTCAAATGATGCCATAAGTAAATTAGAATCAATATCATTAAATTCTTGGCAAAACGAGAAAGAATCTTTGACGGAGTATTCATTGATTGTTAGAGGTTTCAAAATTGGCACAAGATATTTGACTAAACTGTAAGTTGGTGTTCCAAAAGCTGACAAAATAGGCCAAACAAGTGGTACTGAGTTCTCTGAAGTAACCTTTTTGTGGACTTTACAAAGCTTATATAAAACACCAGGATGACTGCCACAAGGAGACAGATATTTATGATTTTCTTTCGAAAGGTAATTACTATCCAACAAATTGTTTATAAAAGATTTTATTTCACTCTCAACGTCTGTCAAGAAGCGTATGTCCGGATTTACTTTATGTTTCCCATTGAACTTGATCTTTTTGGATTTCCTTTCATCCCCAAGAAGATGTTCGATTTTACTGGTATAGGTTTTGCTATCAAGGATCACAACGTTGTGTCCTTTGTCCGCTTTTTGAATAATTAAGTCATTTTTGCTAGATAGAGTCCAGAATGATTCATAGGTTACCAAACAGATGATCTTTCTTATTCTAAAAACGAAATGATGATAACCCAAGGTCTTTTATCTTACTTTTTAGATGTAATAGAGGCTAGATACTATGATCATTATTTCTTTTCAGAACATGGCGATATAGAAGCTGAAACGGCAGTAAATGGTCTTCAAATTTATTTTTCCCGGTGGCATAGCGAAATTCAAACCCTTTAATAGTAAAGATATTTCTGATGATGACAAATTATAGGATGAGAAATTATGAATGATTCTGTTGGGATCGTGTTTCTGTTTTTCACCAACTATCCCAGATAATTTGTACTTTTGTATATTTAAGCAAGGCTATTTTGTTAACTATTTTATTTGGGAAATTATGAATTTTCTTCAAAAAAAAATTACTCTGCAAAAAAGTGGGGGGAGAGGCATGACACCCCCACCCCTTTCCCTCGTAATCTTCGGGCCTGCCTGCAATTTTAGAAGTGCGAATAAGTTATTGAATTTGAAAAAAAATTTTATTCTTTTCAAAGTTTTGAAAATATGGATTTTTTTAAGCTTAAAAAATGGCTTTTGTGAATCCTTATATGAAGTAGAAACTTAAAAAGATGCTTTGCAATCTTCTCTCGATATCAAATTGTTAAGGCATATTTTAGCCCGTTTTCGAATTTTTGTTCTATTTAACAGGCCCGGTGGAGCCGCTGCGGCAGCTACGGCAAAAGCCGCACTACTTTTTTCCGATCGAGATAAGATTTTTTTGAGAAAAAATTTTGAATGTTTTTTGTTTTTGTTTTTTCTCAATAGACATTTAAACAAGTCTCAATGCTCCCCAAATATGATGTTTCACAGCATTATTTATACATATGTAAGGATGACATGTTGTTTACATAAGCGTTAATTATCATTTCAAAGATATCCTGCTTGTAAAACATTATTGTGTTCTGTGAAGGCATTCCACATATTAAATTAAATCATTTTTCAATAATTTCTCTTCTTGCAATCGATAATTTTTTAGGGTCTTTTGCAATGGTATACAATTAAAAAAAGGGAGTACGATAATTTTAAAATGGCTGCTTTGCATTTTGCCTGGGAAAACATGGTCTATTGGAATATATTTCTGTAAAATCAATGTCAATTTTAACCTAAAAGTCTTTATTAAGAGTAGTATCATTTTTAAAGCTTTGTTTGGATTTTTGAATAAGAAAAGTCTGTGGGAACCCTGTGATGTGAATTCCAAATACATTCTAAAGCTTTTATTTTTTGAATTATTAAATTTGGTCTACATTAGAAAAATAAAAGCTAACATAGAACTGAAATTCTAATTTACATGAAGGGTACTACTAGTGGTCTGTCAGCGCGTAAAAATATCAAGACATTTAAAAATTTATTGACTACTTTCTTATCGGAGATGACGGAAAGACGTGGTTTAAGAACATATAAATTCAAAAATTTTCTTCTACATTGAGACATTTGGCCGCACCACTTAAAAATAGCTTCCGCCGGGCGTGATTTAAGTTTATTTTGTTGCTGTTTTATGATTCTGTCGTGTCCTGTTTTAATTCATTACATATAATGAGTTCTGATTGTATGTTTTTACATTCAATTCTATAAATTTTGATTTCTAATTTTTGATATTGCCATTGTAATCGAATAATTATATACCATCAAACCTTTGACTGGATTTTTCTCCTGTTTGAAACTACATACGACCAGAATATTGTGATAAGACCTTCAGCCCAGTTAAGGGCCTTTAGTCGCCCTTAGGTCCTTGAAACTACATCCATATGCCCTCTTACTATTTATATCAAATATATTAATAGACATTTTGAGACTTACTGTAAGCCACCCAAAATACCTGTTCACCTTGATATTTACCAAATTTAATTTTGAGAAAATGATGTAGTTTTCTATAATTTTTATGAAACCTCTATGTATGTTTTATGTATGTTTTAAAAATTTTTTAGTCAAAATTAATTTTTGTTTTTTCTCCCAAGATTGAAAATTTAACTTTAACTTAACTTGAATATTTAATTGTTATCAAGAGTTTTATTGCTATTGCTACTACTGTGTTGCTCTTGATTTAGTTGGTATCCTATATCTTTTAGGTACTTTTGGTTGCGGCTAAGGCTAATGACGTCTAAGATTGTTTTAAGAAAAATTGAATATTTCCAGTTATAAACAAAGTTAGGTGACAAAAGTTGGTACGCCAAAAATTAAAGGCATTACAGGCGGGGATGTTGTGATATCAATTACAGGTGATATATCACCAAATCCAAAAATTCTATTTTTTCATCAACCAACGATGAAATGTATTTCAAACTTGGCTGGTATTTCGCTATTGGCATCTTGCATCTTTTCAGGCACATTTGGTTGCAGATAAGGCCTAGTTAAAGGTGCTATATCACCAAATCCGAAAAATTAATTTCTTCATGGACCTAATATGAAATCTACTTCAAACTTAGTAGGTATGTTGCTATTGCCATCCTCCATCTTTCGAGGCAGATTTTGTTGTAGCTGAGGCCTGTGACGTCATAAGTCACGTGATTTTTAGAAAACTTGATTTTTTTAAGTTCTAAACAACCTTAGGTGACGAAAGTTAGTACACTTGTTACCCAAATGGTAATTAAAATTTTGCTCTAACTCTTTGCCTTAATACCCCCTTCTGAGAGCGTTGACGTTATGGATCACCTCATTCTAAGAAAGTTGAATATCTCTAGTTCTAAATAAGTTTAATAGTGGGGGGGCATAACCGAGAAAATTGTGCATTTTGTGATACCAGTATGAAACTTTGCACAATATTGGGAGATTGCTCAAT
>JANSTP010270691.1:0-10433 GCA_025330745.1 Cladonema radiatum | reverse complement strand
TCCTATCGCCAGAACAATCAAAATCATCTTAGATCGAATTTATGATAAAAAAGTGATCCCGACCACCCTAAAGAAACGAACCCTCAAGAAGTTAATTTTGGTTACTTGCACAAAAACTGCTTTCACTTTTGATAGTAAAGTTTATGAGCAAGTAGATGGTGTTAGCATGGGTTCTTCTTTAGGACCTGTGTTAGCCAATATGATCATGACCGAGGTAGAAGAAAACGTAACTAAACCGTTAATTTCAAACAACATCATTAACTTCTATTGTCGCTACGTTGATGACACTCTTATTGCCATTGAAGAAAATAGCATTGATTTTGTTCATAAGGAGTTGAACAACTTTGATAAAAACCTCAACTTTACAGTTGATACTTTCCAAGATGAAACACCCCATTTTCTAGATCTTTAGCTATCGCCTGATGGTTTGTCTATCTACCGTATGGATACAAACACTGGTCTTTACATTAACTTTCATAATTATGTGCCCTGGTCTTACCGTTTGTCATGGATACAAAGTCTCGTATCACGTGCTTCTGTTATTTGCAACAAAAACAGTCTTAATTTACAGTTAGAAATAATTAGGAAGTTTGCTTCATGAAATAATTTCCCTAAGCGAATTGCCAATTCTATTATCAATAGAACATTAAATAAGAAAGAAAAAGTTATCACCAATGACAACAATGAAAGTGATACTGTTGTGATTTACTTTAGAGCCCCGTATTTTGGCGATAAAGCAGTATCTCTGATAAAATCCTGCATCCAAAAGATGATTTCAGATGATTTTTGACACTATAAATATATCCATGAATATATCCTAGATGATATCCATGACACACAGTAAAACCAGGGCACATAACTACGAAAGTTAACGTAAAGACCAGTGTTTGTATCCTTACGGTAGATAGACAAACCATCAGGCGATAGCTCAAGATCTAGAAAATGGGGTGTTTCATCTTGGAAAGTATCAACTGTAAAGTTGAGGTTTTTATCAAAGCTGTTCAACTGCTTATGAACAAAATCAATGCTATTTTCTTCAATGACAATAAGAGTTTCATCAACGTAGCGACAATAGAACTTAATGATGTTGTTGGAAATTAACGGTTTAATTACGTTTTCTTCTAACTCGGTCATGATCATGTTGGCTAACACAGGTCCTAAAGAAGAACCCATGCTAACACCATCTATTTGCTCATAAACTTTACTATCAAAAGTGAAAGCAGTTTTTGTGCAAGTATCTAAAATTAATTTCTTGAGGGTTCAGTTCTTTAGGGTGGTCGGGATCACTTTTTTATCATAAATTCGATCTAAGATGATTTTGATTGTTCTGGCGATAGGAACATTAGTAAAAAGTGATTCAACATCAAATGATATAAATTTACAGTTCGACTTTAATATTTCTGGTGGTAAGTTCCTAATCCTATTTGCAGTGTCAAAGGAGTCTTTAACTGAAAATTCATTCAATGTTAACGGTTTGAATAGATTCGCTAAATATTTTCCCACATAATAATGACTACTGCCAGTAGTATCAATTATTGGTCGAAACTTAGGTAAGACAGAGAATGGCTTATGGATTTTCGGTAAGCCATGAGCTCTGGCAGGTTTTGCGTTTTTTGGTCTGCAAAGATCATATTCTTCTTTCGATATTTCTCCACGTTTGTAAAGGTTTCTCAAGTAATTTTGTAATGATTTCATTCTAGTTATTGTTGGGTCATTATCTAATAATTTAAATTTTGAAACATCACTGAACAACTTGCTAATAATTGGACAAGAATGTTTTCTGTCAGTTAATACAATGCCATTACCCTTATCCGGTTTTAAAATTGGAACAGTTCCTTGAATTGATTTTAATAAACATATCTTTTTACTATCACCTGAAATCCGTTTTTCATCAATATTAATTAAATTAAAAGCTAAACCACATAAACAATTTTTAATTCTTGCTGAACTATAAATATATTGTTTACAAATGCCTACTTTCGAAATTTGTTCCCAAATGTCCTCTGTATATGCTAAAATATTTGTATCATTAGGGCGTGTGGCAATACCAAATTTTAAACCGAATCTCAACACTTCAGTTTCTTCTTTTGTTAAATTGTCAAGCTTATTTTTATGTCTATCTAGGATTTTCTTTTCTTGCTTTTTAACCGATTGATTTATCGAATATCTTATCACTACTCCTTTGAAAAAAGTAGAAGAAGAGTATAGCTTATCTTCAGATAATTCTCTCATTGATGTTTTGACAGTACGATGTTTACGACTGATCTCATCAACTAAGACACGACGGTAAAATTTTACTTGTTGGGCTTTCTTGTTGTTCTTTACATTCTTCCAGCGAGTGAATTTTGGATAAACATTCATATCTCGACATGTAACTAAAACCTCAGATCTAGTTCATATTTACATAACTTCTTTGCTAAGCGTTCAACCTTTGTTGCAAGTTTGTAAAGTAATGCGTTATCATTTTGGAGATTTCGCCAAAAATAAGATCCATGAGATAACTTTAAAAAAATACAAAACAAAACTAAGTCCAAATATGTTCATTTTGAAGAGGTCAATAATTTTAACCAAACAACAAAAACAAAATAAATAGATGGAAATATATCACTTATATTTTGACTTCTAGCAAAGCCATCATCAGAGTGAGTAAATTTTATTTTAACATGTAACAGATTTATGAAAAAACCTTGTTACTACTAGCAACATCAACAATTAACTAATTACAATAATAAACTAGCGTCAAAAAAGATGCAATTCCTTAGAAGCTTTAAGACCAGAGTTTAGATCTGGCTTGAGTTCTTTCATTTTTAATGCTTCTTTAAACAAAAGAATATTCCAGTTTGGATGACGGTCAATAATTTTGGTGTTGCTTTTAACCAGCTCAAAACGAAAAGAACGTTGTTGGTCCATATTATTATCATCAATAGCATCTGAAAATAATGAGGGTGACATGTTGTGGAAACTGGTAATAGTATTAATACCACAGCAGCTATCTAGGTGTTGCTTGATGACACTGTCGTTACTTGACAGGTATGCTCTAAAGTTCTTTCATGAAAAGTTCTTTCAGTTTTGCCGATATACCTAGAACCACAGCCAGGACAAACAAAATTGTAAACTATATTTGATTGGCAATTTAATCATGGAATTAACTAACTTGGAATATTAATCAAGAAAAAAAAAAAATTTCTGGATAAACATTAACAGATTAAAAAAATAACAAGTTTTTCAATTTTTGGATGCTTTTTGTGACTCCAACTTTTGCAGAAACCATAAAGCAAGAAGCTCAAAAGGTTTCTCCAATTAAAGTATTCTCTAATTTTGGATCTCAGACTGTTATTTTCAGCTTTGTGGCTTTATTTTTAGATCTCATCACTGCATATGATTTTATTTGTATAAGATTTATTATTTAGCAGGTATTTGAGTATCAATGAGCTGTTGAAATGGCTTATTATAAAAATTATAGAAAAAATAAACAAAAGAACACGTTATTAAATACAACCTGTGAGGGATCTGATTTGAGCAGTGATGAAGATGAGAGCCTTGGATTTGTTGATTTAAGCAGTGAGAGTAATCAGCTCAATATTGATTATCCTCCTATGTCTAGTGGGGATTCTTCTGGACATGATAACATCGAAATGGATTGTAGTGACAGTACAACTTCTGATTCATGCTCAGCTGATAGTAGCTTAAATAGTGAAGTAATGGAGCCAAGTTTAAGCGGAAAGCTTAGGTGTTGGGCGGTAAAAGATGACATTACAAGGGATGCAATGAATGAACTGCTATTTATATTGAACGAAGAAAATATGATGTTACCAAAAGATGCTCGCACAGTCTTTGCCATGCCACGGTGTAATTCAAGAAAAATGTAGTGGAACATACAAGTATCTTGGTATAGAAAATGGAATCGGCAAGTGTGTTCAAAAATCAAAAAATCTTTCACAATTATCAAAAATAGAATTGTGTGTTAATTTTGATGGGGTTCTGCTTTTTAAGTCTAAAGGAACCCAATTATGGGATATCTTGGCTTATTTTGATCATTCTGATATTTTCACTGTGGGAATATTCTGTGGACTCTCAAAACCTGATTCACTCCATGATTTCTTGGAAGATTTTCTTGAGGGAGCAATTTGCTTGAAACAGTCAGGTATACGGTTTGAAGAACAAGTGTCAGATTTTTGTATCAAATTTATGATTTGTGATGCCCCAGCACATTCATTTTTAAAATGTACTGTTAGTCATGTAGGATACTACTCATGTGAAAGATGCACCATTAAAGGATCATATGTCGATAGAAGAGTTGTGTTTGATGATAATGCTCAGTTTGACAAAAGAAAAGACAACGGATTTAATGTTGGAGGTTACATTGGAACACATCAAAAAGCTGTCATTCCACTAGTCTCTTTGATTGATTCCTGCATCCATCAATTTCCTCTAGACTATATGCATTTAGTGTGTTTTGGTGTTGTGCGAAGAATGCTAAATTTTTTAAGAGTGGTCCCGGAGAAATAAAGATATCTCAGCAGCATATTCAAGAAATTTCTGATAATCTTTTGTCATTAAAAGGCCTATTACCTTCAGAATTTGCGAGACAACCACGTTCGTTGGCAGAACTAGAACGCTGGAAGGCCACTGAACTGCGCCAGTTTATTTTATAGACTGGTCCTGTTGTGTGAAAGGGTGTAGTGAGCAATGATCTGTATAAACATTTTTTGTACTTGCATGTTGCCATGAAAATTTTGTTGTGCAGTGAAAGAGCCCACCATGAGTATTATTTAAAATATGCTGAAGACTGCCTTGTGTATTCCACAAAGAAGTCAAAGGAGTTGTATGGTCGATCTTTTAGTGTTTACAATGTGCATGCATTGGTTCATCTGGCAGAGGATGTAAAGCTTTCAGGAAAATCATCAGCTTTTTTTTCAGGAAAACTATCTGCTCTTCCATTCGAAAATTACTTACAAAGCATCAAGAAGAAGGTGCAGAATGCAAATAATCCAATCTCACAAATATGTAAACATAATTGTGATACTGATTTGTTGTCGGTTAGGGAAATTAAACAATTGCGAATGCGAATATCTGCTAATCAAAAAGATTGTTGTTTTTTTGTTGATAGTAAAGTTTTTATTATAAAGGAAAAATTGGAGAATGGCTACAGATGTTTATCTTACGAAAAATCTCATTTACAGTTATTTTATGACATACTAATGTCTTCTGCCAACCTCAATATTTTTTTCATCAACCGTTTATCCCCTCACTCGGAAAGAGAAGTCAATACTGACTTTTGACTAAACAAAGGTGTTTATTTGCCTTTTAGAGATGGATTTGTAGTGTTACCATTACTCCATTTAAACTAAAATATTGTTTGAGATTAAAAGTCTTGAATGACCGGCTCTACAGTCATGTTAAATCGATTTTTTTATTGAATACGGTGCGAACACAAAACCAGATTTTCGTCACATTTCTTTCGTATTTCTTTCGTTGAAGCAGATTTTGTCTATAATAGAAAATATTTTACCTTACTGTGAGGTCGTCTTTTAGTGTATGGTTTCCCCTTTTCTTTTAATCACAATAAATTTGATCTGATACAGTGTTCTGAGGAATGAATCTTCACTTAGTTTTTCATTGAATAGCATAAAAACAGCCCTATGTGCCTTTCCCTTTATGTTGACAGAATTATCCTATGACACTGTTTCTTTAACCCTTTGATTACTGGGGTAAATCCAATGAACCTTAGGCTTTTTGTTTGATTTTTTGATATATACTTATTAACTTAGGACCTTGACACCCACATGTAAATCCTTTTTCTAAAATAGTTTTCAGCCACAAAAAAATTAATTTTCAGAAGGGCCCTCCTTTGGAGAAAATGAGGGCTGGGGTCAACGTTGGTAAAAGTTTTTTGTTGTTTGTTACAAAAAATTTTGAAAATCGTTTTATATCTTGAGACAGTGTTGGGGCAAGTGCATATTATGCAAAAATGATATCCATTTCAGTCAACCATCCCCATATTTTGAAAGAAAGACACCTCGTTTTGGAAAAAAAAGAATAATAGCACATAGCGTATTATTTTTATGATAAAAAGATTATAAAATATTTTCAAATAGATGAGTAATTCATTTTGTTTTTATTTTGTATCTTCTAGTTCGATGTTTTTCTGTATTATTAATTTTCTTAACCTGCAGTAATTTTCTTCTGTAGGAAGTGTTTCATTTGATTTGTTACAGTAATTTGATTAATGCACACAATATATTTATTTCATATATGACTTTTCAACCTAATAGACAGGTAGCTGATGTCACCAAAAAAATGGGAGACTATGCAAATCTAGCGAACATTATGAAAGCACTTAAAATACATCACTTGTATAACAGTGACTCTAAAAAAGTTAGCCGGCATCAAACATATTGTTTATTTGCTTGTTTACAGATCAAAATATTACAGCACAAAACACATTACTTCTAACTTGTTTACATCCACTATGTTTGACGATCATCAAATCTTGCATTCTATTTTTTGAGTTTTGTGAAAACAATGCACGGGGTCAAAATATGTTCAAAAGATTCTTGTTTTTGTCAAATTTTGATTGAGTATTAATAAAAATCTTTTTAATCAAGTCAATTTTCCGCTTTGAAAAACACATATTTCATATTTTCTGTATAAAAACAACCAACCTATTTTACTATAGAAATATAGAAATCGGAGTATAACCCCCTGAGTTGTTTTTTTTACGCTTCTGTAAATAAATAATTTCTGTGCTCGTTTCAATCTTGCGGGAAAGGGAAATAGATTGCAAAATTGAGGTTTTGGATAAAAGAGATGAGGGAAAAGCAAACATTCTTGTCTTTCTCCTTCGCCTCCTTCTCATTTGTGTTATATTTTTTTAAGCTGTTCAAAAACTGACCTTTTTTGACCTTTTCAAAAGTGACCTTTTTGTAAATATTCCGAGAATGTAATCTTTGGGAATATTTTGTGGAACTAATGTTCTCAAATGGGACAATTCAGGGCCGCCCCAGATAACGATTCGAGGAGAGGGAGCCAAAGGGGTAAAAAAAGGTCTATTTGAACCAAATTGGATTAGAAACATCAAATCAAGATCAGGAAAAGCTTTTAAAAAATTCAAAGTGTGTGTGTGGGGGAGGGAGTGCCCCACTTGCCCCCCTCATCTGGCGGCCCTGTAATGGCACCTGACCAAAAAACTTTGCGGCATTTAATTTCCTGAAAATGGAAAATCAGAGAAATAAGTTCTGCAAAAATATTCCCTTAACACACACTACCATTGTTAAATATTACTGACATAAAAGGTTTGATAAACTTTTGCGTGATTGTGCGTTTTGAAATAAGGTAACTGCAGAAGCAAAAAAAATGAAGCTTATGGTGCCCATGACTTGATGGCGTTATCATTAAAAGTTGTTGTTCTCAACAATTGCGAAAACAGAAAGAAACTTTATTCCCTACAAAACTTTATTGCAAGTCACCAAAAATCATACTTCCATCTGAAGTATGACGGGTGCTATAAAAACAAATTTGAAAGGAGGAGAAGGTAAAGTTACCCCTCCTTCCCGGGTGTTATAGGATTAATAGGCAGGTTGTAGTAGTGTAATGCTTCACTGAAGAGCTTGGTGCTCAAAATTTTGTGGAGGCTTGGACGAACGGACGGGACGGTTATACAAGTGGTTGGGGTGCCTATTCAAAAATTTGATTTGATAGCAATTAAAAAGATCATTAGAAATACTGCTAATGAATCATCTTAAAGATGTGTACTTATTAGCGGAGTGGGCAATTTTTCGAGGGGGTATTTATTCAATAATTCCAACTCCAAGGTGAACACTGATTCGAGAAATCGTGCATATACGAGGAAACGTTTGCTTAAGGCACTTCGCCACAAGCCTGGCCTGTAAGAGGTCGCGGTGGTGAGGAAGGGGTGTCTCGAGGTATACATTTTCTTTATAAGCAATTACGCGCAAGGGGCAGACCTTAGATTTGCCTACGTTTTTAGTAATATATAACACTGCAAAAATACATAAATTTTATCCAAAAGAAGTGTTGTTGAAACGTTCTTCTCGTTAAGATGTTCAACCCTGAAATTGCTGGAGGTATAATTGCTTGCAAAGCAGTTGCTTACAGAAAAATTTATCTATTACTGCGGCCGGGCGATGAAAACGTTTGAAATTTAAACCTCTTAAATGGCACAGAAAGTCAGGATGTTGAGACTAAATGGCAGATAAAGCCCATTTTTATCTTAACGTCTCATAAAAGTTAGTGCCAACGCCATGGAGGACACACTGTATAACATAAGTTTAAAAATAATAAAAAAAAAAACATTGCCGACAAGTGATTAATTTTCACTGCAAAAAATATTTTCAAGCTCTTTTTCCTATCTGATCAAACTTTTTCTCCACTTTTGATGTGAAGATTAGAACCTAGACAGGAGAAATACCAGACACGTGTTACTACTAAGACATCCTCTCACTAAAAACAGTGCATACGAAACAACGGATACATACAGCAAACTTTAAACTTCACCAAGAACGGGCAAAATAAAAACTTCGTCGGGAAAATGTGATTCATCTTTGTTGACTTTTTATTTTTGCCATATTTTTCACAAAATGTTTTACAACAATTAGCAGCAGAAGCATCTTACTTTAAGGGAAACCATGAGTCATATTTTTTAATTATATAGGCTCGTAATAGACTCAAAATTCTTCTATCAGAGAGAGTCATGAAATGGCTTGATGATCCAGACATCGAAATATACAATAACTTATCATTCCTTCAAAAATGCAACAGCGCTTACCCTGCTTATTTTCCATGAGTGAACAAAAACTGATTTACCAGACAAAACCTAAGTTCTCAGACCAATACCTGATTTAACGAACTAAGACTTTAGTTATCGGACTAGGACGTGGACTTAATTTTAGAGCTTCAAGTTCCATAAAAACAGAGCTCATGTCAAAAACTTTAGATCTTTTAGATCGCTATTTACGATCTTGGTCCAATAAATCGGTTCTTGGTCTGATAAATCAGGTCTTTGTTTGTTAAATCAGGTTTTGGTTCGTTAAATCAGGTCTTTTTTTGCTCACGGAAAAAAGTAAGTGGCGTCTATTCATACTTTCGTTTACCTTTCAAATAGAAGAGGGATTGATAAAATTAATAATATCAATCCAAAAGCTATATAAAAGGCAAACAAAAAATACTTATATGGGTTTCTAATACGGGCAAACTGTGGTTATATCCAGTGAAATACCCTATAGAACCAGGGATCACTTCGAGGGTCTACTTTTATGACACTTGAGTTTTGATACTATAAAATGTTCAAGTTCGTATTAATTGAAATTTTCAAAGTTTTTTGGAACATTAAAATAAACTAAAGTTAAAAGATACACATTGTACTTGGCGCTGCATTTTTAAATTTTATGTCATATTTATTGCCTTTACCAGGCATTAACCCTATTGAACCTGGGCTTTTTTGAGGTTTAAAACAGCAGGGGGGGGGGGGCGGATTCCGGCCGTCCCCTCAATTTCTCTGGAACTACTTATGATTTAGTGAAGAAATTCTATACAGTCATAGACAAACTTATTCTGAACACTTTGGTACCAAATTGAATGTATGACAACGTCATCACAATTTGATGAAGTCATCGTTTTCACATGGACAGGTCGTCAAAAATTGGTCACTTGAAGGCCAAACTTTGACTATCAATAAAAACTGGACCAAAAGGGCTTTTTTAATGTGGTTTTCACTATTATGCTACTAATACAAAGCACTTTGATATCAGTAGGAGGATATGAAGTTTGAGCCCAAAATTTGGATTTTGGCCCAAATTTACTCCGAAAAATGATGCAATGGACCCGTATTTGGGTGTTGCCATGGCAGCAATGGGCGTGGTAATCCAAATTTTCTAACATTAAAATGTTAAATTTTTTGTAACTGAAGTTATAATAAAAAACCGCCATTCTTGCGGAATTCGCCCCCTCCCCCTCGGGTCCAATAGAGTTAACAGCACCTTTATATTTTTTACCCGGAATTTTTGTGTAAACATTTTTTAGATCGCTGGTAAAGATTTTTGTAATTGACTAGGCTCGTATGACTCGATAAAAAGTGTTTTATTTTGTTCCCAAGTTTTCCATTTTTTTCTGACATCAGCTACCTGTCTATGATGGTGCACCTTTAAATAGCAATACTCTTTATTGCATCGCTCATGATTTTTTAGAAATTTAGTTTTCACATCAAGTTTAATATGTGAAAACTATGGGCAAGAGTTAAGTGGTTAGAGGGAAAAAGAGTAATCGATGACACAAATTTCAAATGAACTTTTTCTCGAATCACTTCAACAGAATATAGTCGAATGTAATTTTGAAGTCTCGGACATTGAAGGGTACTTAAGTAAAACGATTGAAGTCTTCAATACGTTTGCACCAACAAAGCATAAGTACATTAG
>JANSTP010270680.1:0-10433 GCA_025330745.1 Cladonema radiatum | reverse complement strand
ATAGTATGCATAATACAAAAGATTACTATGGTGATGATTAAAAAAATCAGAAGCTCATAATTAAGTTGAAGAAAAAACTTTCGAGTAAAAACATCTGTTTGTTATAAGAGTTTGACCGTAAATTTTCTACCTAGTGAAGAAAAAAAAGTTTATATCTCAAGAATGGTGATAGATAAATTTATGGGGGTTTTTTATTGGATAGCTGAATAATTTCTCTAAAAAGATCTGGAGATGATATAAAAAACTAGCTTGTATATTTTCGATAAAAAAATTATTTCTCCAAAAATTGTCGAAATCTTCAGTCAAACTCTTATAAAAATATATATCTTACTCGAAGAAAAAATCATTCTTATGTGAGTTTTTCTGACATAGTAAGAAGGTGTATTGTCTCTGAAAAGATCAAAGAAGAGATTTGACTTATCCTAAATTGTATTTTTTTCTACTTTTCCTTTTCCTTTTGTTAAATTTATTCCATGGTGTTTTTATTTTGACAAAGCTCCTGCTTGAGGATATACAAATTCGAGTACAGAAACAGTCTTAATTAATGCCATTTTTTAAAGGTCATTTAAAAAAAGTCAAATATAATCTCCAAATAGAAAAGTACTAACGTGTAATAGTAATTCGATAAAAGTATTAATGATAGTCAGAATTTCTTTCATCATAGGAACAAACTTTATTGACTCATAATTAATTGTAAACAAGTTGAAAAAGTATTGGTTTAATATCAAAAATAAGAAGACTAAAATTGCCTATCCCCCCTTCACAAATCGTCTCCCCCAACATGTTTTTTTCCACCCTTTTTAAGGCAATGCCCATATCCCCCACAATACATAGGAGTTTTGAAAAGTCCATCTCCCCCCTTTAATAAGGGAGGGGGGGGGTTCCAACTATGTTAACATTAATGAAAAAACAGCTACTCAGGGCAATGATATTCCTACAAAAATTTCGAAGAATAACATGGTTTTCTTTACAGGGTTTTTACTTCATAACTTTAATCACTGTATCTCTTCTTCTACTTTTCTAGACATATTAAAAGCAGCAAGAGTGACACAAATGCATAAGAAAGATTCTGAACTTAATATAACAAACTACCACCTGATAAGCATATTGTCCAACGTATCGAAAATATATGAGCGAATCATATTTAAGCAAAGGTCATATTATTTTGAAAACATCTTTTCGAAATACCAAACAAGTTTTCGCAGACAGTGTCTATGATTATAGTAACTGGTTAGAAATTATTTTTAGCATCCTTCGGATTCTATATTGGGGCCGCTTCTATTTAATATTCTCATATGTGACCTTTTCGTGATCCTTGAAGATTCTGAATTCGAAGGACATACTGACAGGAATACACCTTTTGCAAATTGGTATATCGTTGAATATGTTATTGATAATTAGAAAAAGTATCCAAAAAACTTTGCGAATGGTTTCATAAAAGCAGAATGAAAGCCAGCCCCAATAATTTCCATCTCTTACTTTCCTATAAAGATAATCATATAGCAAATATTTTTTATGTAAAAATTTAAAATACTCTAGAAGCTAAGCTATAAGGTGTAAAATTAGATAGTCAGCTAAATTTTGAAAGTCATCTAAAGAGCATTTGTCGAAAAGCGAATCAAAAGATATCAGCTCTAAGCATATTTTATAATTTTATGAGTATTGAAAAGAGGAAGATGCTTGTAATGCTTTTATTTGCTGATAATTTGTCCATTGTCCATTAATATCGATGAGGCTTGGAAAAGTCGCGTTATAAAATTCGAGTTATAGAATTTGAGTTATGAAAACTTTGAGTTATCGTATATGATGGCGTCATAATTCCAGATAAATGAGTTAGTGTAACTCGGGTTGTTATTTCAGCAAAAAAAATACGAGTTATGTAACTCGAGTTTTTGTTTTAGCAAGAAAAATCCAAGTTATATAACTCGATGTTTTATTTCAAGAAAAATATTCTGAGTTATGTAACTTGAGTCTTTATTTTAGCAAAAAAAAATCAAAGTTATACAACTCGAGTTTTTATTTCAAACAAGAAATTCCGAGTTACATAACTTAGGTTTTATTTTTAGGCAAAAGAATCCGATTTACATAACTCAAATTTCCGACTTCTTTTTTTACTTGAGTTCCTTTTCCCCACAAAAAATTCAATAAATTACATAACTCGAGAAAGGTTCCAAGTTACTTTCAAAATTTTGGATTCGTAGTTTTCTAATTAAAACTTGTTTGAACACTAAACCTGCTCAACTATAGGAGGCGTAGCACAGTTGGCAGTGCACCGTGCAGCGAATCCTAAGGTTCGTTGACTCTTAGGGTTCCGAGTTCAAACCCACGCCTCGGTCGTCTAGCGAGCACAATATCTTTCCGTCAGGAAATGATCGTGAGCACATATGGGAGCATAAATACGCTAGGGCTTTCAGTCAGTAATGGCGTTTATACGGAACCACCTTGGAAATCAGGCTTCGGCGCTGAAGGTGTTTCATCCCTGTCACCTTAGAGTGGCTAAACAAAGCTTAATTACTTATATGAATAGTATGTAAACTACACGGTAATTTCATTCATCTCTTTGTTTCAACCAGTGCTCCACTCTGCACTCATTATTCTACACTATGCAGAACGTCCTGTAATACGTTGTTTGAAATTGAAATTGATTTTCTATTGAAATCGATTATTGAAATTGCTATTGGAATCAATTCATTCTTAGCGTAGTTTTTGTAAAAGTTCTGTAAAGATAAAAACAAGTCTGTGGCACTAGAATACCTATGTTCACAGGTAGCTACTCTACAGTAGTAATATTGGACAATTTAGCATTCAAAGTTTTGAATATGATCGATAACATTTTTTTGTTCCTTAATCTGTAAAAGCAATGTAAAGCTTCTTTGGTCTGAAAATTTTTTGGTCTGAACATGTAGCTGAACAGTATTCTAGAGAAGTAAAGCTGAGTCATATAATTTGGAAATTCCTATAAAAAGTATAAAAAGTGCCTTTTACTTTTTTGCCTTTTTTTTTTTACTCGAATTTTTTTTCTTGAAATCAAATCTCAAGTTACATAACTTGGATTTTTTTTGTTAAAAGAAAAGCTCGAGTTATATAACTCGGATTTTTTTGGCTGAAATAAAAATTCGACTTATACAACTCGGATTTTTTTGGCTAAAATAGAAACTCAAGTTACACTAAATCGCATTTATGGAATTATGATGTCAACACAAGCGATAACTCGAAGTTTTCATAACTCGAATTCTATAACTCGAATTTTATAACTTGACTTTTCCAAGCCTCAATATCGATGAGCCATAACCGAAAATTAGACCATCAGGTTAATTGAAAGAGCCCTGAAGATGATGTTGAATGATGTGAAGTCCTTCCTGATGAGCTTCTTGTTGAAGCAAATAGTTAAACAATACACATTCAAAATGTCAAAACTTGCTAATTGAAATGTACAAAGTAAAATATATGAGAATTATTGCAAGAGGTTTTTCCACTTTCAGATGAATGTTGCTAAGATTTGAGAAAGAGATGGTGGTGCTAGGTACTCTGATGATAGGTCACTCAACTCTCTTGGATTCAATTTTTAGTACAGTTTGCCTCTCAAAATTAAAAATTCGAAACCTTTGTCTCATTTTCTAAAAGGTTAGCAAGTTGTCTATATTGGGAAGATAACAGGTGATACAACTGCAAAATATTACTTGACTCCTACAGTGTTAATAGAATGTTGAATATTTTAGATTAGTTTTCATGTTTGTATGATACTCTAAATGTTTTTACAGTTTATTTTGACAAAATTTTTACTTATTTCAATGTATTATATATTTTGTGTAACAGTTAATAGTTGGCCTTTATTCGCTTTACTCTATGACTGTAAAGATTACGTTAACTGTAAACCACGACGACATCTTTACTTGTACCTATTTCTGTCAACTTTTTTATTAGATGCCCCCACTTTTCAAAGGCATCTTTAATACACCCATTTTAACAATAGGTATGTAAGTGCTTTCAATTAATGTGACCTTGATTTATATAGGCTTGCTTAGTCGATATCCCCATTTCTGTGAGTATACGATTTACGTACATTATCAAAGATTGGGCAGAAGAGTTGATATGTTACGATATCCCAAATGCAAAGAGTGAAGACATTTCTTATATACAAGAAATACCGTTTGGAGCGATGGAAGATCCAGTAAGGTATGAGTTAGTACAAAACTTACAACCTTACTTTCAATTATCTCTATTCTGGTTTGGGGTATGAATTGACAATCTTGCCTAAAAACTTAGGCTGTTTCATCATTATTCATCAATATTTTGAATTTTTATACGTAGATCTGTTTAGACGTTTAGATGACTAGACGATAGACAGAATTTTGATATTAGTTCAAACTGCGTATGGATAAAGGAAAGGAATGTCATGAACCTGCTATGCTGATGTACACAAAGCTATTGCAAGCTTCAGGTTCTTCGTCTTGAATTTTACTTTCAAAAATTTTAAGCGAGAATATTTCGTTGGAAATTCAGTTAGTTCAAAGTTCATTTAAAATTTCTTGAAATTCAAAAAGATGGTCAAAATGCTTTATTTAGTTAAAGGTTATTTCGAGGTTAGTAGCCTTATTGATTAACGAACTCCTTCTTTCATTATTGTTATATTTTGAGAAGTCTTACATAATACGTATCTTTTTTGTCTTTGCGCTCCGGACCCGAAAATTAATTTTGCGAAAATTAATAGCGAAAATTAATAGCCACAAAATATTTTTGAACTCACAAAAATAACTCCATGCCAAAATTGGTATGCAAGTATTATTAAAGTGGCCGTTAGCGACGAAAATTCAGCAATCACTTGAAAGTGGAGGGTGGCTTGAAACACATACATATTGCTTTTTTTTATGTCCAGAGCCTCTTTTCTTTTCATTCCTATTGTGGCTGGTGATATGTAGAAAGAATTGATAGGCAACACTTTATTAAATACATAATTAATATAAAAATTTAGACAAAAAATTCCGCTTGAAGTATATTCAAACCAGAAAATCTAACGTTTACATCCCATCCATGTTAAAACGATCACAATGTGCAAGTTTTAATGGAATTAATTGGTTTTAAATTCTGCAAAGTTTTGGAAGTAGGCTGACTCCCTTTGAAGACTGAAAAATATATTAAAAATCTGTAGAATTATGGAATTACCTTGCTAAATATTATAAGACCGGTTGTCTCTAGTACTGTATCAAATCATCATAGTTAATAGATTTGACATATGATTTCAGTAAACCATGAGGCTACAAAAAAATACAAATATATACCCAAATTATTATGTGTCTATTGATAAACATTTTATTTATCCTTTATTGTTTCATATCTGGCTTTATGGTAATAATTATTATAATTTATTATATTAATTAATTTTGTTTATTATTAATTTATTAATATTTTCATAATCAAATTCATGATTATTGATTGATAATTTTAACTGACCAACAGTGAAGGCGGATGATCCCTCAAAATGTTACTTTGATTTTGGAACTTGGTTTTATGCTTGTTTCCTTATAATGAAACAGCATGTGTTTTTTTTCAATTTTTATTTACATAGAATCAAAAAGTGTCATTTCTATTTGACGGCAACATCTATATACCTGTATGGTAATGATATATGTTATCTTCATCCTTTATCCTATTACCTTTATCTGTTACCTTTATCTTTTTCTGTCGGTAATGCCATCATCACACAAAATATTGACTATGTCTTTTTACTATTTGCATCTCACTATTAGATCTCCCATTCTAAAAATTAATATCAGAACTACAGCTCTTGTTTGAGGGTGGCCTGCTTGTTTAGCTATTTTTATTAAAGCTGTGTGACTTTTATTTGAGGACTGCTTATATTGGAGGAGTGCCTATATTGGAGGGAGGCAGTTCTCAACATTAACATTGAAAAACACCTAAGAATCACAAAGCCTTTTTGTCGATATAATTGTCGGCAAGACATTCAATATACAATTCCATTTTAATAGCAAAACTACAACACCTTTCTATTGAAGTAGAAATAACACTTGGGATTATGTGATTTGATATTATGAAAATTATTTCTTAAATTGTACATAAAAGTAACCAAACTATTTGTCTACAAACCCTGCTGTTGTTCCCAAAAAGCTATTTGTTATTTGTCTTTCTTTTCATGTATGGAATAAAATATTAAAGGCAAGTGAAGCAGCATCAAAACATGACTGATTAATTTTAGACTAAGAATCTGATTAATCTCAGAAAGATAATCAGATAATTGAAAGATAATTGCAGAATGTTAAATAAAATCTAGTTTTCTCTTCACATATGAACCGAGAGCCAGGTGACTAATACAGACTAATATACATCAAAACAGTGTCATGACAACGTGAGCACTCCAGTTCATTGGTATTTAAAGCCATTCATTAAATTAAACTTTGTTTTATATTTTGATTGACTATAAGAACAAATGGATAACATACAATAAAATATAAAAACAAACTAAACGATCAATATCCAAACTTTAGGTGAAGTAGAGAAAAGGCGAAGGTCTTTCTCCTAATTTACTAAATTAATTTCAATAGTCCATGTTTTGAAGCAGCTATATATTTATGCCTCAAGATCGAGTTCAAACTTAGCTGCACTCTGAAATAACACGAAAACTCAAAAAACATTGAAATTTCAAATGTAGCATAGACTGTGCATAAAGTAACTAGAGGGATCCTAAGGAAACTTTAAGTGTGAAGGTATGTAATGTAAAAACAAAATTATATACATAACCTTAAATATGCTATTACGTTTTTATAATCAATATTCATCAGTTTCAAACAAAACCCGAATGTAGTGAGTGTTGTACTTTCTTACTTTTAACTGATCTTTATGTCATTTCATAATGTTCCATTCCAAGATTCAATTAAACAGATAGCATATCTGTTACCCAAAGTTTTTCTTTCTCGTCTTATAAAGGTTATTGTTTTAGCTCCGGAATGTTTACTTTCAGAATATCTTCCTCCATATTCTCTTTTTAAAAGATTCTGCAGTAGACGCTATATTATCAAAGATATTTTTCTCAATTTTGAGATAGATTTCTGAATTGTTTCGAGCAACATGTAAATCAATCAACAACACAACAACATCTACATGTTCGTCACGCAAGATATCAGCACCTGACTGCTTTCCACCCTCTAACTGGATGTTGAAAAAAAGTCACAGTATGTTCTTTGTCATCAACAGGTGTTAAAAAGTGATCTTCAGTCTTTGAATTGGTTTGCAGTTTCTCTATTTCGTAGGCAGTAATCAAAAGTAGAACATTGAAAGCATATCCGTCTGTTCCTCTAAATACTAACATCTTGCGTGGTTGAAAGATGTTTGGACTGTGAACACTAGTATTTTCTACACTACTTGTTGTGTCACAATCTTATTCCATGCTGCAGTGTCTCCTTCTAAAGACTGGACGCATGGTATGCAAGCAAAGTGGGGGCTGTCCCAAAGTGTTGTTTACTAAAACCTCTGTGTTATCGCATTGGTCTTGACTTTAAAGCAGTAACCACCTCCTGAGCATTAGAATTGGAAGCCTCCAACTGATTTTCCCTAGAAATTGGCTGTATGAAAAATTTAAATACACGAGTGAGTCATACTTAAAGAAAAATATTTCCTTCTCACATTTCCTTTCCCATTTGTAAACATTTGTAAATAATTCTCAGTCTTTCATTGGATTACCAAATGAGCGATACATTACAACTTTGATGTCGTGAGAGGAATAGGAATATGTTTCTTCAGATTTTTCTTTCTCGGTTCTTTATGAAACACGACTTGTACTGGAATTAAACAAAGGCATAAGGTAAGTAAAGGCTTTATTTGAAATCTATTTTTTTATTTGTATATATGCTGTATTATTGCCTTGGGAAATGGTTGTCATGTGGCCAGAGAAACAGTCAATAAGACGTGTTGTTGGACACTTTTCTGTTATGTCATAAAATTTCTTCTGAGTCAATGTAAATAAGATGAGATTTTCAAAACGATACACCTTTGAAAAGGGTGTCATAAAAAATGACACACCTTTCAAAAGGGTGTCATAAACTGGTTATGCTGTCTTTTATGACATTGCGCAATGATATCGAGGTTTTTTATACTTGTATCTGCTTTACATTTCGATTGCCCCCAAAGACTCAGCAAGTGGAGTTAACTTTTCTTTTAACAGATAGAACTCTTTGGAACTAATCCCCCTTGAACTTTGCTTTCCAGAAATTGTTTTTCACTTTTGGATAACGTCCTAAAACAATGGCCAACATCTTGCCATGCAAATTTGAAGTTAGCAAGGCCTTTTGAACTGCAAATAGAACAAAGAGATCCTTGGTACTCACTGGGATGTTCTGCTACATGTTTTGCGCACCTGATTTATAACTTTGTAGCCACTTTCTGCCACAAGCACAAGCAAATCGTCTTGAAAAAATGGTATAAGTGCTGTACCACGAATGTTTTTCTAATACGTCATACCACTTTCCTTCGCAGACAGTAATAGTGGTTCCTGTTGAAAGGATGCATTCAATGATTTTGCTTTTCCAGTAAAAACTAGCTTTCTTGGTGGTAATGTGATTGTCGATACAGAAAAAATTATTTTGATTAAAATTATCTGTACCAGAGAAAATACCCAGTTTGCTTATTGCTAATAGTTTGTCTATTTTATCATGATTTTTACTGAAGCTAGGTCGGAGTAACTCAGAGACATCTTTTTTTAGCGATGCAATCCGCATTAACAATGCAATCAGTATGCTCGGGGCTATCAGTGACATTCTGGATATCCTTTGTAAGGAAAGTTCAACGCTCTGCTCAGTAAATTGCAAAATTGTTGTGTCAGTGCTGCATATTCTAGAGAACAGAACAAAGCAGTATGGTCCGTACTGTTGTATGAATAGCTGCTGTCAAAATGAGTTCCACGATCTAAAGATGTTTCAACATTCTTTTATGGCCAATATCATGAATGTGATAAGCAAAAAAATCCTTTTTGGTAATGAAGTCTTCAATAGATCCAGAAACTGTTTTGCCATATTTTCCAGGGCAGGATCCATATCAGTTATTGTTGATACGGTTTTAAATCTACGACGCGCTTGATTCAGACTTTGAAAATAATTCATGACCTTTTTTCTGGGTGGCATGTTTTGCAGATACCTTCGTGCTTTTCACATACTTTCTTGAAAATGTGTTCACATAATCTTGATAATCTGCAACTCTTGAACGGACCATTTGAAAATCCACAGTAACTTCGAAATGAAAAATACCAACACGCGCAGCAAAACACGTCTAGAATTTGAATCAAGTATACCTCAATTTGCTGAACCAACCTCCATTCTTTTGTTTGATGTTTTTCTATTAAATTTGTTATCATCACAGAAAACCCTATTCACTTAGGTTTTGTAAACCATCAGTATACATTTTGGAATTATACCGTGAATAATGACATCAGCTTAAGGAGGAAAGTAAGGAGAGGAAAATTATAATAAATTGTCACCTTCACCATGAGCATCTTCGATCGCTTTGTTTTGATTGGACAATGCGACGAGAAGGTTGGACTATCTGTTGTATATCTAATATTACCCTTGGAAACTTTTCCCATTTAGAGTGCTAGAGTGCTCTGTAGGGGCTTCAAATAAGCAGGGGGATATTGACTACTAGGTTGGTCGTAAATGATCACATCTCTATCATCCAGAAGGAGCCTTATAAAAACCTTATAGATTGTAACGCTTTTTCTGGGAAGTAAATTGTGTAGCTTGCTACTTTATGTTTGTGTCTTTCGATAGTGGGAACGAACTTGGAGCAGAACAATAATTGGATTCACTTTGCTAGTAATTCTTCAAAGCAATAACAGTAGCGTTTTTCAAGTGGTTATTTCATAATACCATTGCCTTTAAACTCAAAGCAATTTTTGACTCGATAAGTAAATTTTCCTTAATTCTTTAAAATCCTTAACTTAGTCTGAATAGGTTTAAGGATACTCCAAGGTCTTGAAGAATGGATTTTTAATATCGCTCTAGCAAGTCAACTAAGAGAATTTAAAATTTACAACTTATATCATTAGAAAGGTCATGTTTAGATATCTATTAATGGCCAAAGTTAGAAAAATTAACGTTAACCGTAATGGAGAAATGGCAAATTTACAATATTTGCATACGTTTATGAAAACTCCAAATTTTGAAAAATTTTTTATTCCATTCGAAATATTTCTTTTGCCATCTGGCAGTATGATGTTTGAAGAAAAAAAGGTTGCCTCAAATTTTTTTTTTAGGTCTTTGTTCCAGAGATATAAGTAAAAAAAGGTCTCTACGGAAAAAAAACTGATTTTTTGAAGGATGACTCTACAAAAACGTGCCGATCTCGTTAAAAAAAGCCTTATTTAAAAATCTGAGACAAACTTTTCTAGACGAAGTACTATTCTATAGGAAAATAGTTGAACGGTACTC
>JANSTP010270669.1:0-10435 GCA_025330745.1 Cladonema radiatum | reverse complement strand
TGTACTGATTCAATTTCAAACAAAAAATCTTTAGTTACCCATTTTGCTAGTTTTTTCTAGGAAATTCCCTGTCTATGATAAAAACTTCTTTTACAGGTTAGAACCAGCGTGAAAACAGTGAACAGTCTACCTTTATGTCAAATGATAAAGTTGTCTATAACCAGAAACTTAGTGACGAAATAGGATTTTCAGCCTTTTTTTCGTGCTTTTTTATCTTATTGAGTATACTTTTAAGTTATCCTGTTTTCACGCTGTAGACTACTTCAAAAAACACCTGTCACTTTTCAAGTTTAAGGAGACGATTCGTCGGCTTTATGAATTTGGTTTTTGAAGTAGTCTTGACAGATTTCACGCTGTCTACTTTATGAAACACCTGTTACTTAAAGTAGTCTAATTGGTAAAGTAGTCTCAGCGTGAAGACAGCTAATAGATAAAATGATGATGAAATGGTCGAATCACGTGACTTCTATTATGATTTTTTAATAATAGATCAATTCAATTTGAGCGATATCAAGAGTATTGGTTTTCGTAAACTGATATACAGTTAAGATTTTTTTCCAATTTAAGTATAAAGTCCTTTGTTTTTAAATAAAAAGCTTTATATTGTTTGTTCAGATAGTTAGCACGTAAGTTTTTGGAAAAGTAAAAATGAAAACAAAAATACTCGTAAAAAGCAGGTAGCAAGGTCTGTTTTTGTACTTTTGGTAACTTGTGGCTAGACCGATTTTGTTTAACCATGTGAGCAATTGAGTATAGACTGATTGGTTATGGTTATGGTGACGTTGCCAACCCGTATCTGAGAATGTTTTAATTCCAATAAACAGTGCTTTAAATCAAATCAGGGATCTACTAACCATCACATGAAATATTTAATCAAATATAAACTTCCATTTTTTATTCCGTATTATTATTTATCATACTAGTTCAAGTTGTGTGTTTTGGCGTTTGGTAAGAACCTTCCTCCTAAAATTGATAGTACACTGAGTAGATTGTAATAATACAGTAAACAGTATGATATGGTCAATACCTCTTTTATATGCTATATATAAGGAATATATCCTTGTTTACTTACTGTATAAATCACCTTCTACATTTGAGACCTTCGAACCCCAATTCATAATAAAGAAGCTCCCTACTGATAGCCTTCATAGCACAGGCAATAGCGATAGCAATGATAGTGGTTTTCATATGAACCATGGTCTGGTTGGAGGAACTGGCGACAATTACAACGTATTATTTTTACGAAAAAAAAATGATACCATTATAATTGTAGTAATGTCACTAAATATGTGATGTCGCTATTAAAGGCATTGTCCCTGTAAAGTTATATCCGAAATCTCATTTTTCCGACACTTCAAGCTTTTACCTTTACAAATACTTTTTCTCTAATGTATTTGTTTAACTTAATAGATGGAAGATAAATCTAGGGGTAATTCTGAGAACAGTATTGCCTTAGAGAACTTTTATAACCGCGGATATTGCAGTGACAACTTATGACATGAATTTTTCCAGGTCATTGAAAAGGAACCAGTGATCTGAATAAAAGAACACCTTGAAAGATTTGTGTGTCGTTTTCCCTCTAACTCCAGTAAATCACTACTGTGTTCCCCTGCTAGTGAATTCACTCCCAACACCAACCTTTATATATGTAACCTTTATAATATATGCCATTTTTGACAGTATATGTATGATATAATGAGTTTTGCTATTAACAGAGCGTAGTAGATTAAATTGTATGTGAGCTGTAACGTTATTCAGGCTACAGATAAAAAGGGATCTCCAAGACCAGCCCTCATATAAGCTTGATAAATTATGATGACTTTAGTTTTCTTAGATAAGTTCTATTAGACAGCCTTCAGTCGAAATAAAACAGTAAAGTTGTCGGACAACTGAGATGTAGAACAAATTGGATGTAGACCAAATGAACATATGAACTAAAAATACTAATTTTGTCAGACAGTTGAAATGTCGAGAAAATGAGTTGTTGGACTACTGCTATGCACTCAGAGGGCAGATGGTGACTTGAAATGTGATCAAGAGGTGTCTTATATACACCCCTGATTAAGTAGCCTGGTGAGGCCCTGGACAGTGGCTGGCCCGGTGTATATTGGGGTCCAATTTGGGCAGCCCGGTAGTTTTTTTTGAGAAAATGCCCGGCCCAGTCAAAAATTGGATATTTCAGGCAGCCCGGCAAAAATGAGCCTAAAAATTAGCCGGGCCCACCGAAAAAAATTCCAAATTTTACCCGGCCGGGCTATGCTAAAGCGTTGGCCCGGTGGAAAATTTCCCAGTTTTCGACAGCCCGGTCAAATTTCTTAGAAAGTTGCCAGCCCGGTGAGTTTTGGGTACCTTACCGGGCCACTTAGACAGGGGTGTTTATATGATTTGATGGAAGCCACAAAAAACTAGACATGTCTATCTGTTTTTCGAAAAGAAAAAAAAAAGTAGCAAAAGTACATAGGCAAATGTTAAAAAGGGTTAGGACATATGCATATCCATGGCCACAGCACATCAAATACTATCAAACAGTAGTCTTTTGGCTTGTTCATCAAAATTCATGTGATGAAGTGCATGAAGGTCGTCTGTAGAATAATTTTTAAATAAACTTTTTCTTGATAGCTGTTTCAAAGATAGACATTTATTACTAAAAAATCTTCTCTTCTATCAAGTTATTTTTTTATTGATGGTAAAGAGTTTCCCCAAACCAATCAATAGTTAATGTGTTGTCATTTGAAAATGAAATCTCCGAAAAAAAATTATGTATAAGACACTCTTTTATCGGATCATAAACAAATATCAATCGCTTGAGTTTATTTTTACAAAATATATACATCCATTTATTAAAGTCACATATCTAACTTTTGTGAAGAATCCAATCTTCAATATCATCTGTTGGTCTTAGAGGAAGGGCAACTCGTTTATTCGTTTCCATATTGACAATATGGAATGTATTCATCAACAAAAACACTATTTCATCATTCGTTGATTCGCATCTGAGCAGGTTGATGCAACAATAAACAATAAAATAATAATTTTCTTCTTCTTAAGGAAATTCAATGCGGTTGACTTCCACACCAGAGAATATATCGACACCAATATATACTCATTATATGTAAGTATTGCAAGTTGGCTTCTCTTGTTGATCAAACATTTCAAGAAAGCTTTCAGTATACTTTGAACAAAAAATTCAACAAATTTCTTCGACACTCCATGACGCATTAAAGACTTTAATGATGGGAGTGAGTTTTTGAGTTTGAATTGACTGGAGTCCGTTAGAATCATCCAAATAAAGCACAAGGGCAAATAAATTCCTGTATACATGAAAACTGCCAACAGAATACGAAAGTGATTCATTTTTAATTTTGTGAAACAAATTTCAACAAAACCAATCTTTACATTCTCGAAACTATATGCTACATTTAAACTTGCTGACGATGTTTTTGGTTGTTTATAAATCCCAACCTTTTCATCGTTTTCTGAACGTTTGAAGTATGATAATATATTTTCCATTCATGATCAGTTTGATATTGTCAATGTCTTTGATTTCAGGGAGCTGGTATTTTAAGATACTTTCAGAACGTAAGAAATCGACTGGAATAAACGATGTGCAAGAATTGTTCTCAGGCAGGCAACGCATTTTTTTTTTTTATTTATCTGTAATATTGTGGAGTTAGTATCATTATAACAGTTATATAAACTAGCCTTCTGTTTGAACATGGTTCGAGATGGCTTTTGAAAAGTTTGCAGAAGCTAAAAATTTTGATTCACGGTCAGAGCAAATCTCCAATTATCAAGGGATTTCCAAAAAAGAGTTAGGGCAAGATGATTTGATTTAATAAAAAGACATTGGGTTAACTATACTTGGGCAGAACCCTTCCAGTACATATTAGAGTAAACAACTTTTGCTGCTGGAATATGCCTGTATTCCTAAACAAAAATATTTTAAAGTCGACCCCTAGTGTCACCCAGGTGTTTCTGTAATTTACTAATCCTCAAGTTACGAGTTACGAATTACCATTTCTTTTATGACTTTAAGTCATGAGCTATGAAGACAAATCTCGAGTTCAAAACTTTAAATTGCGACTTAAGAGCTCTTAGACCATGGCCTCAAATAGAGAATATGGCCCAAAAAGAGACTATGGCCCCAAATATATTAGGCCATACATGAGTTTCTGGTCCATTTTCTCACATTTTCCAAGAATATCCGTTAACTCTTTAAAACGCAAAATTTATTCATTCTCCAAATTGATCTCGCTCCTTCTTGTGAGATTTCTGAATTTCTGATTTTTAAGTCTTAGCGATTTGCAAAAATTGATAATGATCTTGGCTAATAAAATCTATTTTTAAACCCTATAAGGAATGAGCTTTTTTTATTTGTCGTTTTGCGCAAAGGGAAAGGGAAGTGAATATTACAATTTATGGATCTACCCCACTACTCACTGGTAAATATTAAAGTGATATCAAATGACATCGGAATTAGTACCAAATACTATGCATCAAATCTATTTCATTTCCAAAATAAGATCACCGTGGGCTATTCTCATCAATCTGGGTCTAAAATTGGTTTGCTGAAACTGAAGCTTCTCGCTGCCGTTACTTGATCTTTAGGCTACATCACTTCAAAAAATCTACTACCTTAGTCCCCCGAATAAGCACGCTCTCTTCCTCGCCAAGTCACTCCGCTTGAACAAGTCTCCACCCAGGTGTAATTATTGAATAAGCGCCAGCACTTCAAGCTCGAGGGCGCTTATTAGAACTTTAGGCAAAAATGTTTAATGTTATTTACATAAAACTTTACTTGCTGTAACATATGAGAACTAGGATGGTCTGATATCATGACATATCTATAATTGATGTATAAAAATAGTACAGATCAAAATTCTTTGTACATTCTTTACACAGCAAATACCTTTCGCCTCCAAGAGACTAGTGGAAAGGCACAAAATAGCGAAAAATTGAGACACCAGACGTGTCTCTTTAACCTTATCGGTCCCAAGTTTTTATGGTCTCAAAATACCCAGAGGGAGTTGATCTCCCATGATAACTCAGGAACTACTCGATTTTGAGGGCCACATGTTGTTTAGATGATGCTTGCTCTTAGTATATTTTTCCTACTAAAAAGAATCTTAAAGGCTTCATTACTAAAAAAGCGTGTAAATTGCGAAGAATATAAGGGGATGTTTCTCCATACCTTCTTCCATATCTTTTTAACCAAACATCTTCAGATAAGGAGGGCTTTCACATATGTTCAAAAAATCCAAATTAAAATCAAATGTAAATCAGCTCCTGTCTTGATTTTTCGAAACTTTCTTGGGCGAGTAAGATTTAATGTGGACTAAAAAATTTTAAGGAGAGTACAATATTTTGTCACTATATTAGCTTATGCAACTGATTTTTAACCCTATTTTACCGGGGGGGGGCGGATTCCGCTGGGTAGGGTACTCTATTTTTCGGGGTCATTTTGAGGCAAAATTCCAATTTTGGGCCCAATTTACCTGAAAGACCTAATAATGTAAAAGTACTTTGTTTAAGTAAAAAAATAATGAAAACCGCTTTTAAATAGCCCGTTTGGTTCCCTTTCAATTGCCATTCAAAGTTTGACCTGAAAATCGTCAATTTTTGACAGCTTGTCGGATTGTGATGACGTCATTTGTTGAATTTGATACCAATGTGTTCAGAATAGGTTAGTCTATTACTGTACAAAGTATTATCAGTTTATCTTATGTGGTTCGGAAGATGTGAAGGGAAGGGCGGATTCCGCCCCCCCCTCCCAAGGATTTCGAGGTCAAAAAAAGCCCTGGAAGAATAGGTTTAAGAACTCAAAATTAAATCTTTTTTAAATACTACACAAGAGAAAGTACTTTGACTTATATACGCGATTTTTATTTGCACTACTTGGGGATACTCCTGTCTCAGTGGAATGGTGAGAAACCAAAAACTCATCGGGCTTGCTATTTAAAATAATTCTATTCGGGCTATTGAAAAACTTACTGATAAAATTACTTAAAATTATTACTTATTTATTTTAGTGATAAAAATTCTCATAAACTGGCTTTTTTAACAGCTCGGCCAGATAAATTTTAAAAGACGATTCAATGCGTCTTGTTACTATTAATTTCATCAAATATATTTTAACTATACTTGCAAATATTTCCAATTTTCGACCAGACTACAGAAATTTTTAGACAAAAAGTATCGGGTTTCCAAAGTTGGAATCAAATAAACACCGGTTGAATCTGAACCAGGACCTCAACTGGAGACTAAATCAGTTGTAAAATAGAAAAGAAAGTAAAATTGCAGTATTTATGAAAGCGAAAGAGAGTAAGCCACTTGCAATTTCCCAGCTACAATCATCGACAAAAATTTCGGTAAAGGAAGAAATTTCTAAATATCAACTTTCCTTGTACAAGCAATTTTCGATTAAGCAAATTGCTATTTTGGTGCTTCCCCTTTGCAGCCACCCTAAAGGATAGCAAGGACAGCCACAAATAGAGCTGGGATGTTTTCACCCAAGCACCCAAGAGCTTAAGGGTCAAGGCTCATATACAAAAATCGCGCCGCATATCGCTGCCTTCTAAAGAAAAAACATTTCCTTCCAACTATAGCGTGTGGCGCAGAGTTATGCTGAAAAAGCTGGAAAATGTTCCAATATTTTTGACCTCGATTGTAGATATATTATCAATTGAAAATTTGCTAAGGAGCTACAATTGGTTTTTGTCTATATTTCAAAAAGTCATTTTTCTGAAACTCCCATGCTCCTAATCCTTTCATTCTTAAGTGACCACTGTCAATGTTACGGCATTGATTTTTTAAGCAAACGTTACAGGCTTAAGAATTGAGTCCGTCTATCTTGCTTCAAGTTTCTAAATATTAAGCAAGCACTTATTAGCATAAATTTATACTGTAAGAGAGGCTTAGCTTTCTATTTTTGTTTTTGCAAAAACATGCCTTTAGTATTTTGCATAATATTGAAAATGCATACTCTAACTTTTCTAAAACTGGTGGCGTAATCAAAATGACTAAATATATCCCCGAATGGCGACTCATTCAAAATAATAATTACTCAATTAATTGAAACTCAACAAACCCAATAAGATAATGCAACCGCTGAAATCAATTAAAGAGAGCACATTTTGTCAATTCACCATTATTTTCTTATTTTCTTAAAATTAAACCTCATTAAGTACATTGCTAAGGACATTGCATTAAGTACCTCATTGCTGTTTGTATTATTCGGATTCTTACTTGTCTTCGGACTTGTGTTCACTGAGGAGACTAGTGACGAGCCTGCTAACGAAGTTGCTGAAGACCAGGCCTTTGATGATGAAAATGACGTTGAATAGCAAACTGATGATGAAGACGAAGATGAGGATGAGGATGAAGATGATGATGAGGACGAATTAGAAGATCCGACAAAGAGGCGACGAAGTGGAAGAAAAGTCAATCAGTTATGTTTATATGTTTATTACAGTTTTCTCGAACATCACTGCAGTATCTCGAACTTTCCTTCACTACCTTCAACACTATTTCAGGCTAAAATAACATCGATGCTTCCAATCTTTGATATCCCGAACTTTTTTATCGGTCCCTTTGAGGTTCATAACGAAGTACAAAGCTGCGAATTTTGATTAAAAGTTTCATTCTATCCTAATATATAAATTGATCTTCAAGTATTAATATCAAACACTGTGACATTTGACTTGAATGCCTCTCGTTTATGTATATCTCATCTCACTTATAACCTATAACCATTGATATGAAATTCTTGACATTTTTGCAGGTAGAAAAGTATGCAGGCGTGGACCCCGTCGATGTATGTATTATCGTTTGTTCAACTATTCGCACTTTTTTCTTGTTAAATTTATACGCTTAAACACAATTGCTGTTTCATTTCCAGGCAGAAACGTTGTACAAAAAGTTCGAGTATGCAGACATAGACCTGTCAGAGTTTGTAAGTAGACATTCCGAGAAGCTAACTTAAACTATCTTTCAAACAAGAGATAATATTCGGAGAACTTTCTTGTTATATAGGTCGCAAAGTGAGAGTGTGCAGGCGTGGTCGAAGATATAGTCACCGATACTACAAAGGACGATGTAAGCTTCTTTTCATCATTTTCTCCTTTTCTCAATAAGTACTTACCCTTGGCTAGGTAGCTGAGTCGGTAGAGCAGTGACACTGGAATTGCTAAAGTCGTGAGTTCGAATCCCACCCTAGCCAGTGTTTTCTCTGAAAGCACTGGTATGTAGATGCAAGAGTGTGTAGGCACATCATGGTAAGTCCCTTAGGATGAAATAGATATCAATAAGTATTCAAATGTCTATTTATGATGATTTTTAATTAAGGTTCCCTTCGTAAACGATGCCGAGTTGTCCGACGACGAAAATGTGTTGTCCGAAGAAAAACCGTTCGTAAATGCAGACCTGGACGCAGACAATGTAATTTTTTCTATGAGAAATTCTGTTTTGAAAAATAAATCTATTTGAAAACGCCATCTGTAATGTAGTTGAGCTCTCCAATGTTGATGAATCTTCAAATGTCGTAATAAAAATTGAAGCGCATTTATTTCATCGTCTTATTATTGCCTTTCAAGTTCTACCTCAATTCCATTTTTTGTGATTTGGAAATTGGTTATTTTAAAAGTATGAAGAAGGTCATGTTATAAAGATAGGAATTTCTAAATTATTGCATTGCGTAATAAAGTAGTTAGCGTAGGCTATGTAGCCTCCAATTAGAAAGGAGGTGGTATTCTAACGTTTAGCCCAAAATAGCTTCTTATCATAAGTTTTGCTACTTTCTCTTATTTCCGAATCTTTAATAATATTTGAAAAGTCAAATCCAAAGTTTCTTATCAACCGGTTATTGTAAAATAGAACCAGTGTAGTCGAGAGGAAGGGGGGTAGACGGGGTAATTTTCCCTGGGCTCAAACCTGCAAGGGGCCCAAGACTAGATGAGAATGTGTTTTTTTTAAAGATCGGAGTACCCTGCTTGTAAGATCTTTGGTTTCATTTTCATTCTATTCGATTATAAACAGAGGTGAACTAAGCTACTGGGAGCTGAAAAATTTTGCCAGTGAGCGGGCCCAATAAGGTTTAAGAACATGGCCCTACTCTTGTTATTTTGAAATTATTAAAATAATGCGATTTATCTTACCCTTTTTCAATAATTGAAATATATGAATGAAGACCTAAACTGCGGACCTAAACCATACCAAGCAAGTGCCTTTTGATGTGATGCTTGATTTTATCTCTCAAAGAGGACTATCTTCCAGAAGAAGAAATTTATAAATTTTAATAAAATACGTACTGAAAGTATGGCATCCGGTCTTTCGAAACCCCTAAGAATGCAGGTCAAAAATAAAAAGACTGTGATAAAATGTTAGATTAGTTTTGGATTGAGTCCTATATACTTACAATCGATTCGTAATTACAATAGTGAAAATTGTACTCATTTTATACTCCTTGCAGGCAATTTCATGTACAAAAACCTACGTCTTCTAGTACCCCAGTTGATAGGGCTCAGGGGAGGTTTAAGAGTTTAATAGTAGGTTAATAGATGTTTTTTGATCATTACTTACGTACAGCGCATGTCGTATCAAGCTTTTTTTGGAGTTTAATATAATTTCTGAAGTGATAGTATTTTCTCCTTTCCCCAATAATAAGGGGGCCCAACTCCATTTGTTTCTCGAGGCCAAAAATTCCTCTCAACGACCCTGGGTAGAAAGTGTAAAAAATTTATATTTTTTATGGCATCTATTTTAATCATTCATCATAATAATCCTGTCAACCTTCCTTCGCTGTCATTGATACTGCTGAAATATTTCTCAAAAACTATACACAATATATTATTACATTTTTCGATAGTAAGATACTGAGCAGTATTTTTAAAACTGCTTGACTTTTTAAAAAGAACTAAAATGCTTCGACATTATCTGAAACATCATCTGTTTTTGGATCATCTACACGAACATCTTCCAGCCGCATTCGTGAATATGGTTCCAGCCGTGCAGTCTGTCTTTTTCTTGTTCCTAAATGCAAAAAATGTCAAGTAAAATAAATTTCAGCTTCAATATAAAATTGCTAACAATAAGCAAAATACGTAAAGCAGCAAAAGAGAGAAATTTGTATACGAAACTTATACCCTATGCTTATATAAAGTTTGGAGAGACGGTGAGAAAAGAATAAATTACATTTGAAATCTTATAATCCGAATCATCATCAAATCATCAATTCGATTTAAATTTCAATATTAAATCACAATTTTGGTCCCGGGAAGATAGTATTTTTTTTTTTTTTTTCAATGAGAACCCCTGCCCAAATGACCGCTCCCTTAGAACTACAAAGAACTTCCATACTAGATTAAGTGAAAGGCTTAGCACTTAATTTGCTTTTTTCAATATATCTTGACAGTTGTTTGCTTGTAAATCGATGCTTTTT
>JANSTP010270647.1:0-10436 GCA_025330745.1 Cladonema radiatum | reverse complement strand
GACCTAAATCTCTCACACTACTTCTTAAAAACCTCTGAAAACTATATCGCAGAATATTTTATCAATACATAATACCACAACAATGGAAAATTCAGTCAAAAGCCTTGTAACATATTATTTTTCAGAATAAAGCTCAACAATGTTACATTTGAAAAAGTCCTTTAACAACAGAACAATGTCCTTTATTATGCAACTGCAAGTTCATTTGCTCAATAATTCTAAACATAATTTTTCAATATAAGGAAGGTTATTCAAGATGAATTTCATTTGTCTCACATCGGCTGTTATATCCCATCTGCCGTTAACTTTAATATGTATTATGTGGTCAACATTTATCGATTTTGGATCATCTATGTTTGGATATTTCCACTGTACACTAGATGAAGAAGTGACTCTTTCTAGATGATCTGCCTTAAACTCTTGCTTGCTGATTTGTTCTTTAATATATGCCAGGAACCATGAGTAACTGTTATTCATATACCAAATAACACAACACATTTCGTTTACTGTAATTGTAGATGGAACTGCTTGATTATTTTTAGCTACTGGTTGTTCCTTTTTTAAGTGTTTCAAAACATCTTCATTACTTGGCAAATCAGCTATAGTCCCTGTTGCTTTGTCAGACTCAGTTAAAGGATCAAAATATTTTCCAGTCTTTCCTCATGACCAATCTTATTCAGCATACATAAATCAGGTCTTCCTATCATTTCATTTCGATGAGTTAGCCTGTAAAAGGTTAATTCGGTCTTCACAATGCGGTCTTGCTGATCAGGTTTCGATTTCAAAACAGTTTGAAGTTCCTCTTGTGTAGTGCAAGGACCTCCCAAGGTTTTGCAAGTTTGTAGTAGCTTAACAACATAATTATTTTTGTTTGTTGCTTACTGAAGTTTCTTTTCGATCCTTTTTTGCAATAAATTTTCTGGTCACTGATTGAACTTCTCCTATTCCACACCGGTGTAGGGTCATGTCATTTCTAATGCGCTTCGCCTTAAAATTGTGATTCCTGTACTTTGCACTCACAGCTAGTCGACTGAAATTTGAAAAATCTCTTTCTATAACTGAATTGTTCGTCGGTAACCCAGCGATCTCTGGTTTTGATAAGAGATGCAATTGTGTTGCTCTAGCTTTTTCATCTGAAAAGCCATATTCTCTGCCACATTGTAATTTGATCCCTTCAGCTGCTTCAAGACAGATTTTCTTAATAATTTCTTTCCCTAAATCATTCTCTGGCTCCGAAATCGACAATTGTGTATAAACCACTTCAAATTCTGTCAACGTGTCCAGTTTACATTTACTTAGGCCAGTATAAAGCATTGGATATATTTTAAGAAGTGCTGGCTGGTCAGAAACGTCTACACAATTTAATAATGGCACAGTCACTTTGTGAGTAAAATAAGACAAAATTTGTAATTCTGTAATAAATAGTTCACTTTCCAAATATATAGGACATAGGTTTGGACAGTTTGGACCTCAGGTTTGGACAGTTTTTGCTATTTCTAAAGTTTTTGCTACTGCATCAGACATAAAAGCATTTTTTTTTCCCACAGTTCCTTTCCTTTGACTTTGTTTTTAGAAGCTACAGTTAAGGCTGCTGCAAGATGCTCAAGCTTTGTTATGTGTTCACGATCTTCATATGCTAAAAATATTGGTCGTAAATGAAACTTGCTCTGATCAGAAAAATTTAGTACTAAACTTGGCCACTCACCATCTATTGACTCTCTGAAAGTAGTATCGTAAGTGTCACTTTAATACTTTCATCTTTTTGAAACAAAGCTATTGCAGCATCACACTCGATTTGTGATGCCTGTAAATTCTTATAATCAGACACTATTTTTGCAGATGGTAAGACATTGCTGTAACTTTGATATTCTATGGCTGTTGATGGCCGTTAAGATTTCTTATTTTTAGGCTTAATATCAATTCCTTCAGCAGCATTTGCTTCATCAATATTTATGTAGTAGTCATGCTTGTATAAAGATTTACAAACTGTTTGTACAGCAACTCTTGCCATTTCAGCTGATAATGCACAATTTGTCGTAACCTGTGCACATGCAGATTTGATTTCTTCTGTACAGTTTCTGTTAATACGAATTGCTGGTTTATCAGCAAGGGTTTTTCAGTCTGAGTTCCGCATTCAACAGTTGAAACACTAAATCTGGCTAAACCTGATTGATTTAAGCTTAAGTTGCTTTTGTTTTCAATTTCTCCAATATTCTGAACTCCTAAAACTGAAAAAAAATCGTTACAAAAAGGTAATGCTTTGAAGAAGTAGAGATTCTTAAAAATTTTTCGGCTATAATCTTTTTAGGAGGCTTTTCCGTGATCAAAAAAGCTATTTTGAAAAAATCACCTTTGCTATTACATTTCATTCTCCATTGATTTTTAAGTTATCGAATTGAGTTTACTTGCGTAGTTGACTCACTTTTGCACTTGCTGGATTTTGTATGAGCTAAAAGAAAAATAAAATAAGTACAAGATTTTTCAGTTTACTTTGCAACATTCCAACAATCCAGGTTCTAAATGATAAGAACAAACCTTTATTATAAACATCTGTATAATAGAACTTGACAATATTTTCTAGCTTTGATTTTACTGGTTTTCGTGACATAACATGGTCCTCCCCAAAAGCCTTTTTCCACTGATTCATCAATGCATTTGAATAACTATTTACGGTTGAGTTCTTAAATAAAAAGAAGCAACAAGTATATACCAGCAGGGGCATCAGGTAAAGAGAAAATTATTATTCATAAAAACACATAAAGTTGAATAAAAGCAGAGTTAAATCTTTTTTCTTTTTGGACCTTGAGCTCTGGAATAAAATGCTATTGCAGCATCGTAAATTGTTGGAAGTTTATCTCCCAAAATAAATACTAGATTATCGTTATCCATGTTTTTTATATTTATTTTAATCTAAAAAGGTTGAGATGTAGCCATAATTTTCTGTGAATAAATATTAAGATTATGCGAAAGTTAATAACAAACGCAAGGAAGTAACAAGAAAAAGTAAATCTTATCGGACTTCTAAAGGAAAATTTTCAGTTTTTTCATTAATTTCTTGCAGTTAATAATAAGTCAACAGACCAAAACAGGGGTAGGGGGTTTAGGGGGTTTTAGGTCTGCAAAAGCCCAAAAACAATAAAAAAAATGTTCAAATATGTCTTATTTACAACATTCTCTAACAAACAAATGGTAGCCCCTTGATTCTGAAATATCACCCTCCTACCTCCCACCTCTAATTCATAGTATTCTTAGGCAAGTTCTAGCTTTAGTGATAAATGATCTGTTTTGACTTTTTTTTTAACCTGCAAAGAAAAAAGTAAGTTATAATTCTATTATTGTTTTGTTTTTGTATTTTACTTGGCTGACTTGTAATTTTACCTCTGAATCCCTTTAATAGAAGTCTTGCACGTGTTTTATTTCTAAGAACAATTTTATAAGAACATACGCCTCAAATTTTAGCAAAATATTAGAACCAGGTGACAAAAAACTGAAGCATGTGATTAATTATTAAGTATTAATTACTTGCATTCACAGTGGTGAGACATGTTTTTTTTGATGAGCTTATAATTAGTTTTATGTCATATCACGTTCGGCTAAAACAATTAATATGGCTTCAAATTTGCCAACACTAACAGAAAAAGATTTAAAGTCAAAGTTAAAAGATGACCTGATAGTGAAGAATTTGATTATGCAGAAAGAGAAAATAAACCAAGAAAATTATGCAGAGAAAAGTATATCCGCGTTTGGAGTAATCCTGCTAGAATTATGCAATGAAATTACAAAACTTCGATCGGACATAGAGGAATTAAAACAAGAAAAGAGTGAAACAAGATCTGTCGACGAAGAGTTAAAACCTGATGAAAGTAAGGACTTTCAAGACTTAAAGAGCAAAGCAAATTCTGGTATACCAACTATATTTGATGAAAAGTTGGAAGAAAAAATGGTTGAAGTCTTCACCGCTCTGGGTGTTGAAACAACAGCAGATGACATCGAAGCGTGCCATTGACTTCCCGGTACTGGAAAAAAGGACGACAACAATAGTCCCGATAATGTCATCGTCCGATTTACCAACAGGAAAAGAGCCGAAAAGTTGCTTTTCCTTGATGTTAGAGATAATCAATTGCTACTCGACCTTGGGTTTTCTGAGGGCTCCAAGATTTATTTCAATCGTAACTTAACAACAATAAATCGGCGAATTTTGAACAAACACTACTATTTAAAGAAAAGGAAGATTATCAAGTCCGTCAAGTTTAAATGTGATTGAGTGTGTATTCAAAGCGATGATAAAAGTTATGAAAAATCAGTTGAACATATCGAGTCTTTGATTTCAGAATTTCCAATTTTAATGAAGCCAGCCATTACTGCAAACTCTTAAAAAGATGTAGACGTTCGCTATGTGATGTTATTTGTTTTTCGAAAATTCGAGTTAGGCTATGTAAATACTGCGCATGTCAGGTCTCATACGAAACTGATGAGTCACCTAATTTTGTTTGTAATACTTGTTCTCTCAAAAAACTTCCTTTCAGCAATTATATTGTTGCTGACACAAACAAGAACGTTGTATCTCTGGACAATTCTCATCAACAATTATTTTCTCTTTTAAATTTTCTAAGTGACGGTAATTATGAGCAAATCTCTAGTCATTGTCATAGCAGTTATGTTACAATTGAAGAGTTCAATTCCAATTGTCTTAAAACTGACAACTCCTTTGTAGTTATACATCTAAATATTGCTTCTTTAAATAAATATTTCAATGATTTTGAATACTTTATATCTCAACTTAACAAACAACCAGATATAATTGGCATATCTGAACATAAAATTTCAAATGGAAACTATCCTCATTTCAATTTAGAAAACTATAACTTTCTCTTTAGTCCATGTCATACAACTCATGGCAGGGCAGGAATTTATGTTAGAAACACTCTTTCATTTATAGAACGAAAAGACCTAATGATTTCAAAACGACAAGAATTAGAATGTGCTGTTATCGAATTATTATTGAATAACAACAAAAATGTTATTGTTGTGTGTGTGTACCGTCAACCTTACGAATACTCGACACCCCTTCTTGAAAAAACCGTTTTTGAACGGAAACCTTGTTTCATTATTGCAGATTTTAATTTGGATCTTCTCCGAGTCGATTCACTCAAAATGACTTCAAAGTTTTTCGATTCTATGATTTCGTCATACTTTTTCCCTTGTATACAACAACCGACCAGAGTAACGGCCAATACTCCTACCTTAACTGACACTATATTTTTTAATCAAACACATCTGAATATTGTTTCCAGCAATTTTGTACATCAAATTTCCGATCATTTGTCGCAATTTACTTACATTAAAAATATGTTTAAAAAAAGTCATGTCACTTCAAAAGAAAATATATGCCAAAGAAATTTTTCACGTTTTAATGCTGATGAATTTCGAGAAGAACTAAAAACCCTTGATTTCGGCGATATTTTTCTAGAAAACAATCCTTCTAAATTTTTTGATCAATTTCTTTTTAAAATCAATTACCTTCTTGATGAATATGCTCCTTATAGGAACCTCACTAAAAAACAACGTAAAAGTAGAAATAAACCTTGGATTACTAAAAATATTCGGGATAATATGAAAGAACGCAATAACGTTTTTGAAAAATAATGTAATACTTCCTGTCAGTTTAAAAAATCAGAAATCTTTCAAAAGTACAAATTGCTGAGGAACACGATCGAAAGTAGCTTAAGTCATTCCAAAAAACAGTATTACGATAAGTATTTTTTAGAATACAAATCGAATTTAGCTAAAATATGGTCAGACAAAAAGTCTGTTGTATCCTTAAAACCAAAACTTAGAATGGAATTAACCTCACTTATTGTTGACGGACAAACTATTTCAAAGAATGAGGACATAGCTGAACATTTTGTGAAATATTTTACAAATGTAGGTCCTAATATTGCTAAGTCAATACCAAAATCTAATTATTCGTATAGTCATTCCTAAGGAAAAAGACTACTGATAACTCTTTTTATTTAAAGAATACTACCTGTACTGAAATTGAAAAAATCATCAAAATTCTCAAAAAAGGAAAATCTCTTGGTCCAAACAGTGCCCCTCTATGTATTTTACAAGAAAATTTTTACATATTTTCTCCATTACTGTCTCAACTGATAAATAAATCGTTTGAAAATGGGATTTTTCCAGAATCACTAAAACTTGCGAAGATCATCCCTATTTACAAAAAAGGAGATGCTGTAACTATGAGTAATTATCGGCCTATCTCTCTGCTTTCTGTCTGTAATAAAATATACGAAAAATGCATGCATACCCGTCTTGTTGCTTTCTTGGAAAAATGTAAAATCCTTTATGCTCGTCAATATAGTTTTCAAATGAAGCGGTCGACCAATCATGCTGTGATAAGTCTAATTGAAATGTTGAAAGATAATGTCGATGATGATAAAATAGTTTGTGCAGTGTTTTTATAGACTTGCAAAAAGCCTTCGACATTTTAGATCATAACATCTTTTTAGCTAAGCTCTACCATTATAGCATACGTGGTACCCCTCTCAATTGGTTCGAATCTTACCTCAGTAATAGGAAACAATTTGTTTGTAAATGGGTGCTCATCCTCAACTGAAACTGTCAAATATGGAGTACCTCAAAGTTCTACACTAGGCCTGCAGTTATTTATCATATATGTAAACGATCTCTACTTGACTTTTGAGCATGCTACAGTTCACCTTTTTGCGGATGATACAAATCTTTTTATTTCAGGAACTAATTTTGCTGCTACTGCAGATTTAATGAACAAGGAACTTACATTGGTAATTGAATGGCTAAGGGCTACCAAATTAATAATATTTAGACCTAGATCCAAAGTTAATATTCCAGCTTATTTTGTACTGAAATTAAACGACTATATTCTTAAGCCAAAGAGTTCTGTTAAGTATTTGGGTGTTCACATTGATGAACAGCTTTGTTGGAAAATTCATTTTGATATCCTGTTTAAAAAATTGTCGATAGCAACTGGTATTTTATCCAAGATAAGGCTATTCGTTCCTCAAAAAACAGCACTCATTCTTTATTACGCAATTGTTCACTCCCATGTGGTTTATGGTTGCCTCGTTTAGCAATTTGCCATTAAGGACTTTATCGATAGGCTTTATTCATTACAAAAGCGTTGCTTAAAACTGATTTTCTTCCTAAAATACGATGATCATGTAAGTCCTGTCTTCATTTCTGCAAATATGCTAAAAATCGAGGATACTTTACACTTTTAAAATTTAAAATTCATGTTTCTCTTCCATCATAATTTAGTGCCGGATTCAATTTAGATTTTCTTCAGATCGAATGAAAGATTTGAAACTTCAATTGTAACAAGAAGTCGTCACTTATTGTATGTTCCAGCCTGGTTGACAGTGCGCTATGGAAAAAATTGGTTGAAATGCAAAGGTGTAGACATTTGGAATACCTTCTCTAAATGTCCAGATTTTGACAACATTACTGCTGTACGTTCACTAATAAAAAATTACAAATCACAAAAACTTGCCACTTATCTGTGACCATGAGACCTATCATGTGTTGCAAAGAATTTTTATTATTTTTAATAGACATTTTTTTTTCTTTATTTTTCAGTATCAATATTTAGTGTTTGATACTACGTTTACAGGGGCCCTTTAAATTGCTTTTTTTATGCATTTAGGTGCTCCCCATATTTGTATTTGTTGCATAGATGAAATAATAATAATAGTAATAATGATAATATATATATATAAAAAAAATAAGAACACCTACCATTCTCCTATAGAACAATTTTGATAAATAAAAGTGACAAAAAATGAGAACACCTTCAGAAAATCTCAGCCTAATTTCCGTCTAAAAAATAAGAACAGCCAGGCTCAGATCGGATTTTACTTCTTCTTATAAAAAATAGTGTGTGCACAGCCTAGACTAACTATTTTTATGATGCAATAAGACAATATGTTGATTAAGTTTTGTATTCGTGGTCTGAGCAAATCTCCAGTTGTCATAGAATTATTCAAAAAGGGTTCACTGAGAGCACGAATGCAATGTTTTGTCCAAATATTTTAAATACCCTGGTCTCATCACAATTGCACTGCAATAATAAAATGATCTTGTCTATTTATATTAATTTAATATTTAATCCCTAAGTAACAAAAAATAGAAATGACATCGGGCAATTAAACAAATATTTGAGGGATTTTGTAGGCCCCATTGATTGTATCTATTGTATAGAATTGGTGGGGGTAGGCACCATCGGCTCTGTAGGTAGACAGGAGTGAAGACAACAGGTTTAGTGGATAACGTAGGCAAACATATAATAGGCTGTGTAGGCAAATGCAGACAGGCAATATTGTTAGTGAACAATGTAAGCTCAGTAGCTTGCTTGCAAAAGCTTTTTTAACATGTGGTCTAAAAAGTTGTCACAGTGTCAGATGCACTATATAGCTATCAGGGCATCATGGTGACTCGTAGAAAAGAACCTATTTTACATGAGAGTCTATTAGATGCATGAAGGGTAAAAGTTTTCCTTTTCTCCAAATTTCCTACATCAAACCATTTCCTATGAACAAGAAAAATTGTTGCAAACATAATGGGTACACACACAACAACTCCTATATTCACCTATAAATACACCTTGCCATAGAAAACCTCTTGTCAGAACAATGGCAGGATGATGAGAATACGGGCTATTTCATAGTTACAGCTCGTCACAAAACATATTGAGCTTTATATTGATTTACCCCTTGCCCCATCATTCAATGTGGCTCACAAGGAAAAATATATGATGTACATGTTGGATACTCACCTCATAAAACACTGACTAAGTGGAAAAGGGAAATTTTAAATTTATCTTAAATATTTTGCGACTGCTTTTCTGAATCTCAGAAAAGAAAATTTAAAGGGAATAGGTTAGGAAATTTCATAAAATCTTAAAAGCATATGTACACCATTTGAATGAACACACACGTACTATGCACACTTTTATTTTAGACAAATCAATACAAATATAATACATTAAGTTAATAAATCTAATGGACCTAAAAGAAATAAATCCAATACACATTTCCATTTCAGACCAAAACATAAAAATAAATCACATGAGTAAATAAATCCGATGGATCTAAAATAAATAAATATACGACACATTTCTATTTTAGACCAAGTTATACAGACATATCACATAAATAAATAACTCTAATGGAAGAAACAAAATCACACAAAAGTGTTCAAAAAAATAATCCCTTGTCAAGAATTTTCATTACAGTAATTCTTTCTTATCATGCAGTACAAGTTGACTACCGGGCTTGGAGTAAGGAAAATGATGAGGTTGATAGATTTCATTTCAACTGCTGTTTGAAACTGACTGCCTCAAAGAGAGGGTTGTCAGTCAGGAAGAGAATAGCCAAGCAGTTTGTAAAAAAATTTGATGTGTTTGTAAGTGGGATGAGAATGTCGCTCATAGCTCTGAGCACCCTGAGGGCATTTTGCTTCAAGGTTTGCTCAAAACTGAAAACTCTATTGCAGGTATTTGTGCAACAACAGCAGAAAACGGAAAAGATTGTTATTTAATATTTTTGTTTTCAAAATAATAAGGGGCAGACAAATTAAATCTTACACTGCTCCTTGTGCAACAGCAGAGGAAAGATGCAAAGCTGGCCAAGCAGACTTTGTAGATTTTTTGTTTTCTAGTTCCGAAAAAACCTTGCGAAAACGTTTGAAACAAATATGGCCAATGGACACTGCACAACAAGATTTATTAACTCAGATCATGACGCATTTCTAGAGAGTCAGAGAGTTTCTTAAGACATGCTGCATAGCAGGGTGCTCAGGTCAATGAAACAACTTTCTGAAACAGTCTGTCAACTGATATTAAAACCTTTTAACTCAAATGATCTGTGATATATCATGTATACATTGTGATTTTTGTTGAAATATTGTGCTATATATTGTTGCGTTAGTTATTTTACATTCAACGTTTGTCCGTATGCGGTCTTTGACATGAAGACGTATGAACTAATAATGCTGACTCAACAATTTGTGTTGACACGTTTTCAATATATATTCTGATGTGAGGAAAGGCCTTTTTGTTATTAGAAGATATTTTGTAAAAGAAGCATCTCAATTTGTCCTAGTTTCTTCCCATATCTTAATTAACATATATAGGTCCAGTATATCATTTTTTTTTTATCTCATATGGCAGAAATATTTCAGCAGCCATCTTGGATTGAAGATGATCCAGATAAACCAGTAAAAACCCAGTTTCAAGAATTGAAAAAACTCACACCCAGTTTCTAGGTTTTCTCTGGGATTCCTGAATCTAGAAACTGGGTTACATACATACATACATTTATTTAAGTATCAAATGCAAAATAACAAATAGTTGTAGAAAGGGCAAATGGTAGAATACGAAAGATAATAAATCAAGTACA
>JANSTP010270636.1:0-10436 GCA_025330745.1 Cladonema radiatum | reverse complement strand
CTTATTTAGACCAAAAACAAATTAATACCTTTTTATGTTTCAAGCCATTACTAACTTGAATTTCAAACTCAAAAAAAAGAAGTTTATCAAATTAATCAAGTATTTTGTTGCCGATTTGTCGTCGAAAGGGGCTTCATGCAAGGTAGTATAACAGTTACCTTAGGCATAGTTACCTTATGCCATATTGGAAACTTTTTGCGACTAATTTTACATCTCACGGATTAAAAAGGTGTTAAATATATCCATAAAACTTACCAACGTATTTTTATGCCAATCAAGTTTTGCAACTTTATTCAATTTTTTTATGTGAAAAACTATTTATGAATTGTATTTATTGATTTTGAACCAGAATTACCTTAAACGGTTTGTATCAGACAACCGAGACTGCCTTCTGTCATCTGCACCAACACAAACACATATCCCATAAATTAGGGTACTTTTATTGAGAAACATAAATTCCTTAAGTAAAAAAGGGGCCCATGATGAAATTCGGGCCCAGGGCCCAAGAATTGCTAAATCCGGCTCTGCCCGTAATATGGGGTCGAGTCAACAAGTCCGGTCTCCTCCTAAAATGGTAGAACACCCTTGTTAAATACTATATATACTGGCAGTATATGCAATATGAGTAACTATACTAAAGGGAAATTTCCTCAGTATAGTTCTGTTCACTATGAAATAAGTTAGAGGTTATTTTTGTATATAATAAAATGTATAAATTTGGTCAAGTTCAGATGTTACCTAAAAAGTTCAATAGCATTTATCAAGTAACTGATGAAGTAGATGCTGATAAAATTACTCTAAGTGAAGGTAAAGTGACAAATAAATCTGATACAAGGTATACAATTGGATATGAAGTAGAGCCAGGTAAAATAATCCTCTTATACATTAAAACACCTAAAAATTGCTGGTCTTCTCGAATTTCAAGATATAATGATATATCAGCATGGAGAATGGTTTTTTAGATTGAAGATCAAGTATGGTTGATTGAATATTGGCTAATTTGGAATAAGATTGAAGAGTTGTTACATGCTTGTCTCTCAGGAAGTCCAAAATATGAATGGATAAATCCAAAGCTGATCACGTAGAAAGATGACATCAAGATTAAATTCAATGGATGCTGGGATATGCCTTATAATAAGCACTGCGATGCAACAGGAGTAATAAAGATTAGTAGTGTGTATAAGCAAGGTTCTAACCACTATTTGCAAGTCTTCCTCAAAGAGTGTAGGTTTAAAGAAAAAGATATGCAATTTCAGAGTCAGTTGAGCGACGATGATATTGAAGAGAATGATGTATAAATATAAATGCCAACGTTAAAAGAACTACAGCTGGAAGCAAAAGAGAAAGGTATAAAGTTTTCAACACTGAGAAAAGCTGATCTTGAGCTACGTTTGAAACAAAGTAATGAAGTAAGCGTTTCAACGCAGACAGATTTTCCATTATGTAACGAGTGTAGTTTGAATACTATGTTTACAAGCTTGTGTTTTAAAGCAAACGCAGAAGAGAAACGAAAAATAGCTATTGTTAATGATATGGAAATCGATGAAGATATGAGTGAAATGCTTGCGTGTAAAGTCGATCGTGGAAAAAATTATTATCCTTTTTAATGGTTATAATAAAGATGAGAGAAGTTTTAAAATTATCCACAGAAATTATGACTGGTATATGGGTGATTCTTACTCCTTTGATTGCCATCGATGCTTGGTTAAAAGCAGAAAAAATACAGAGTAGACATAAAGCGATGTTAAAAGCAGAAAAAATCTTAGATATGGAGGAAGAAAAGGAAGAACGGAAAGAGAAAGAAGAGGGAGAAAGAAAATGAAGAAAGGAAGGAGAAAGAAGAGGAAGATAAAAAGTAACAAGTGATTTGTTATGGATTAAACCATCACAAATACATTGGTGGATTTTCATAATCTTTGTGACATTGACAGTTTGGATACCGGAAGAATGGGCGATTTGCTTTAAAAAATCCTGTTTTCCTTGTTTTCTACCTTCATCTAAGATAGCTTCACACTTCTCAGCTGTGATTGTATCTACAACGCGTTTTAATTTTGTTTGATATTTTTCTTTCATTTTCCGATAATGTTCGTTTTCTTTGAGTATGAATTGATAGTCAACGTGTGAAATGGTTCCATCTTCTACTGCTTCTGATATAAGGCTTGAGATAGGGTCTAGTTTCGCTTCTGCTAGAGTTTTGATCTTATCATGCTTTTTGGATTTAAATTCAAAAATTTTTTGCACTTTATGTACGATTGGTGACGATAAGCCTAGAATAAGTCCAGCGGTGGCTAATGTTATACTTACTGGTATTCCAACTCCTGTAGTAAGAGTGACAACTGAAGCAACTTCAAGAGCAGTAATGGCTGTAATGATCGATGTATCGCTAATAGTAGATGTAGTTGCACGACGCTTACATTTCTTGCTGAGTCTATCACTATCGTGAATTTCAGATCTTAGAAATTTCTCAATGTCATCGATCTTTTTGAGACTATTTGATTGTTCACCAAGTGGTGCTGATGGAATTTCAGGGTAAATTTTCTCAGAGTAACTCATTTATTCAAGAGCTGAGTCATGCATTTTTTAGATGGTAAATGTTCTCCCTTTGAATTATCAATAGAAAAATATAATGTATTGGCTGTTTTCTCTCTAGTCAGAGGGTAAAAAAGCGGGTAAGCATCTTTGAATTCAACATTCTTTCCATCTACAGGAAGAACATTAACTAAAGTCGAATTTATCCCATTCTCAAAAATATTACATGTATCGACTTCATGGCATCTAACGTAAATGATATCAACTGGTGAAGTATCAAACCAAATCATAAGTATGTGTAAAGCCACACTACCTTTAAGAGATTGTATTGAATATACTTTTAAATTATCTTTCACATTAAAAACTTGCATACTTTTATCTAAAAAAAGAAAAGATGTTTAGTATGAAAGAAAATTCGATCTACTACCCGAATCAAGGTAATTGGCGACAGATGTTGACAACTCATGAAATAATTCAGCAAAAAATAGTCGTCAACAGCAAAGGTCTAACTTTCAAGGGAGAGTATAAGAATGTGTTAACAGGCTGGAAGATAAAGTACGCAACCGAAGACATTGTTGATCTTTGGGCAAACAATCCTCTTGAACTTTATGTGGGATGTATCAATTTTGCAGTCTTTTGTGCTACTTCAGCACTCAGAATTGCTGCAGAGCATTTTAAAATGGCTCAAAAGCCGCTTTTTGTTAGTGTGGTAAAAACCCACCAGTATTATCATGTAAGGGAGATATTGTATACTTTGATGATTAAATTGCTTTTTGAAGAAGGATTCAACGACACAAAAACAAGCTATGATAAAGAGGCTTATCGAGATATTTGTTCTGATTATGGTGTTGATGAAAGAAATAATTGGTCTAATGAGCACATATATTCAACACTTCAAGATGGTAAATGGACGCCATTCGATGGTACTTCTTGGTCTCGCTGGGCGATGCCAAAAAGTCAAGGTTTAACTCGACAAGGCATTGAAATGCTCGGTGAATCTATCCGTGTCTACGTATACTGTTTGTTAAAAGCTCAGACGTCTGTTAAAACCTTTATTATTGGTAATACTGGATCAAATTTTGAAGCGCGGAAGATCTTCGTGAGACAGGTTGAAGATTTTATCAAGAAAGACACTTTACTTCATGAAGGCATTCAAAGGTATGAACAAGTACTGTCTTTGACCAACTCGAAGGTCGATTTTTCATTAGGTGAAGGAATCTATATGATGCCATCAGATTTGCAATTAAAGAAAGTTTAAAAAATAAAGGTTGGTGGAAAGGTTGATGTTAATTAGCCTCTTCAAGTAATAGGTAGCAATGTTTTACCTCTGAAGGATCAAAGACTATCAAAAGAGCATCAAGACGAAAGTACAAGTCTCGTATTTTTTGGGTCTTTACTAGCTATAAGTATCATCTATTTTTTCAAGAATAGATAAGTTACACCAGCAGCTGCTAATCCAATGACAGCATAAGCATGAGTTGCTGCATAAGTTATTCCATTCTTTAACATACTGAATATCCATGAAATAATGCTTCCGATGGCACCAGGTAAGGCACATACTTGAGAAAGAGCAGCAAGACCTTTCTTTACCCAATCTCTGGCTTTATGAGGTTGTTTATTGTTACCATTGCCACCACCTCCTGTTGTAGCTAAAAGACTTGCTGCAACAAGTGTCGATATGGTCATACCAATAGCTGTAAATACACTTATTAAAGTTATCCCTTGCTCACGCCATGGGATGGGATGCAATTCAAAATGAACGTTTTGCACAGGATATTGGAAATATGTATGAATCAGGTTTAGGTGTACCGTATAGACGTGTACAATTTCTACGTAAATTAAATGAATTGAAAAGCTCAACTCTCATCAACATCAACATTCGTGAGAGTTTATGAAGCCTTCAAGGTGTATTAATTCTCTTCAAGGATCAGAATGATCAGAAAAGCTTCGCTTCGAATCGAGAAACCTATTCTAATCCAAAAATCCAAAAAATCGAAGTGAGTATAAATGGAGCTTCGAACAAGCTCTATGCTAATGGTATTTTATGTAAAGACTTATGGTTAGAAGCTCGTAAGTTATTCCAAGGAAATGCAAATATCAAGCAAAGTGATTTTTATAGCGATAAATTTTGTGTATGGATTGATACTCGTTCTTGTACAGATAATGAGCTTCATGGGAATGGAATGCGTTTCGACGGTTCTAATTCAGGCTTAAATATAACAATTCATAAATCTGATTTAGGAAAAGGTCAAAATGTTGTGTATATATTTCTCCTCATTGATGCAGTTTTAACGTTTGGTAATAATTGTTATAAACGCATTTCTTATGCTCTGGATAATACTTGTAAGGAAGGAGATGGTGATCTATAATAATAAAACAATGACAGAATATGTAATGCAGCCTCACACAGCTATATTTTTCGGACCTACATGTTGTGGAAAAACCAAACGTATGCTTGATTTGCTTGAAAGGAATATAGATATCACTTTAATATTGTCATTTTATGTCCTACACTTCGCTTCCATGAGACTTATAAAGAAAGACCTTGGATATGGAATGATGACTATGTCTTTTCAATAGAGCTTAAAGAACAGCTTCTTGAATATACTGATAGCATATCTAATCTTTTGGCTGGCGAGGAAACTCTTTTTATTTTAGATGACATTATTTCCGATGAAACTCTTGATAAACGACGCCAATCTTTGATAGATTTTGCTGTCAGTGGACGACATAAAAAGCACTCTTTATGGATTTTAACGCAATCCTGTACAGCAATCCCTAAGAACTTACGAAGACAGAAAAAACAACTATTTATCTGGTTTTCCTCAGAAAGAGCCGATTTTAAATTCATAGATGAAGAAACTCACATTATTCCAAAAGATCAATTAGATGCTATTTATCAGACACTTCTAGATGGTCAATATGTATGTCTCTATATTCGTAATTTTTATCCGAGATTTTTTAAAATTTTAGAGTAAATAAACATGGAAAGTAAAGAAAAGCAGACTAAAAAAGATGTCAGCAAACCAAAGCATCCAGGGCCTGTTGCACAAGGACACAAACTAGCTGTTTGGAATAAAGAGAATAAAAAGAAACTATTATTGCAGGTGGAATTTACTATCTTTACACTCGTCAGCCTTTGAAAAATAATAACATTTTGAAAAAATTTTATTCAGAAGAAACAGTGCCTGAACCTTTGAAGGAAAAATAATCTGAAAAAAATAGATGGAATAATATAATAAACATGTCTATAAGAAAAGAGTTTTTAATTCATGATCTTATTCGAAAATTTAGTCAAGACCTTATTAAAGAACAAGAGATTGTTTGTACCGTTAAAATGCGTATAAAAATATTTGAAATTCAAGAACTTATTCAAGAACTTAATAATGAACTGGTTAACAATAAAGAGTGTAATCAAGAACTTAATCCAGAACTTATTCAAAAACTTATTCATGAACAACTTAATTGTAAGGAAAAACTTAATACTTTAAAGCATTTAAGCAAAGTTGAAAGAATGATGGAATCTAAAAATGACGAAGAAAAATATCACTTTAATATTTTTAAAAACCTTCTTAAAGAACAACTTAATAAATTTAATAATATAGACCGTAAAAGAAAACTTGAACTTATTTATAAACTTTTTCCAAAACTTAATCCAGAACTTAATCATAAACTTACTGAAGAGTATAAACAAGAACAGCGTGAAAAAATTTTCGGAAAACATAAAGAAAAAGTAGTGTATCATGGAAATGTGTAAGATACTCTATTGTTGTATTTCCATCTTACGTATCATCAGATAGAAAATCAGATAGAATAATATAATAAACATGTCTACAAAATTTGACTATAAAAAGGAATTCAAAGATTCTCTAATAGATGCATCTCTACTTACGATTGTGTTTATGGGTTAGCAATAATAGGAAGTAAACTAGGTATTTCTAAACCCACCTTGACTATATCTGTAGAGAATATTGAAAAAATGTTCTGTTACTTAGCAACAAGTGATATGGCTAAAGAATATCTGAAGCAACAAAAAATCATACCTGCATAAAAAAATAAATGGCAAGTTTTCTAGCACCCACAGGAGGTGAAAAAATTAATGCTCTTGCATTCTCTGGTACGAATTATATGTTTCATAAACTCTCAGCATCGGATGAAGAGCGAAAGAGACATAATATTGCCATAGAAAAATATCAAAAAGATAATAATCACTGGATTAAAAAAAGTCTGAATGCGATTTATTTAGAGAGAAAACGAAGACAAACAGCTCAAACAGCTGCAAACAATTTGCAAGAGCTTGATAATTCATTGAGACAATATGCAAGAGATTGGGAAGTAAAGTATAAAAAGCCTCAATTTTACCAATACTATCATCATAACGAAGAACAAAAAATGAAAGATTATATCCAAGTTCTTGTGACTGTTGCCACTATTGCAGGAGTCGCGTATTATGTTTTGTAAGCCATGAAAAGGTTCACAAAAGGTTGCGAGTCTTTAGGCCAAGTAGACACTGAAGTATATATTTACAAAAATATACCAAATCTCTCCTCAAAATCTACTTGTTGAGTGTTTGTTAAGCTACAGTGATTGACGTAGTAACCCTCATTACTACCCAGCAGACACAAAGATGTCCTAGACGATGTCCTTGAGACGTGTTCCCACGATGTCGGGAAGATGTCGTCAACTTATCTTGATATGGAAATCCCAGCAAGACGTCTCAGTGAGATGTCTTAGCAACGTCGCACACCAGACATCTGACAAGATATCTTAGACTAAGATGAGACGTCGCTTACGATATACCAGAGGACGTCTTCAAATTGTCTAATTTTAATTTGGTCACCATTGGAAGTGACCATATCTTCATGTTCATGATGCTCTAACCAAAGAAATGCCCATTATCTTCGATACCGCTAGCAGCAGGTTTCTGGTTTTCTGGTACATGGACATGAATGTAGTAAATTCGAGCAAAAACAATGTTTTTCATAGTTTTGAAAATCAAGTCTATATTTTACGCCCATCTTTAAAATATTGATATAAGGTATAAAAAAAGCCCCAGCTTTTTGACGGTATATCAATCATGAATCTCTTTGTCTGATGCATATTTATACAATAAAATATGCCTAGTTTAAGAAGCCGATAAAAAGCGATCTTCAATAAAATAAATAACAAAATCAGTTTCAAACTACATAAATTAGCTTCAGCTTATATAAACTCTTCGATCTGAAGAAAACTTTAAGATCAAAAATAAAAGTTTTTTGATATTTGGGTATTCAATTTAATTGTTTTCTGGATTTAAAAAAAAAATAATGACAATAAATAAATAAAAAAATCTACAAATAAAGAACTAATAACAATAACAGTTCAATATTACGCAGTCATGCTATATAAAATGTTCTGGTAACAGTTGGAGATAATTTTGGTCATAACTAGAGGCTAACACAAAGTTTTAAATTGTAGTGTCATTCGACCAAACAATTTTAATTAAAATCAAAGACAGATGTCACTTGTCTTTTTTCTGTGAATATATGTACAAGTACGAATATTGTTTTAGCTACGTATCTAAGAATCTTTTTTCTTCTTTTCAAATCGTGAACCACCCTCCCGGTCGGGGGCATCTTTCAAGATCAACTGCAGTTTTTGTTTTACAACAAAGTCATCCGATTGATGTTTCTTCAGCGTATACTCTAGATAACAGTGAATATTAAAACAAAGCTAAAAATATTTATGATTTGAATGATGCAAAATGATTGTATAAATCAAATAAATAAATAAATAAATAAATAAATAAATAAATAAATAAAACTCAAATCCCAGTCACCTTTTATTGCTGAGAAAATACTTGGAAAGCTTTTAAAGCCGGTCTTCCTGTGAGTACCGTCCCAGTTTAAATGAGACAAAACTGAATTGTCCAAGCAAACTCCACAGCTTATTTTCCATTCACTGACAGTAATATGCGCAGTAGATAGAAAAAAATTAAAAAAAGAAAAACTAATCCATACCGGATTCACTCAGCGGATATTTTTCTTTGTTAGATGTAGAAGAAGGTGGATTTGACGGCCCAGCTGTATTATCGAAACGTGTCTCCCTTGTGGATTTACTTTGTTCTAAGATATAAAGAGCCTTAACCTGAAGTAAAGCTATTGAGAAGTTGACAAGCCCGAACCCAAGTTCTTAAGTTTGTCTGAAATAGTTTGACTTTATCGTAAAGAGTTTGATTGATCAACATGAAATACCTTTAGCTGGACGCTTAGGATTTTCTTCCATGGAATGGAGCGACGACCTGGGTGATCTCCTCGGCGACGTTGAGAATGAAAGCCCGGCTGAAAAATTGAAAACAATAAAAAATGTATCTAATCAAGTTATGATGAATATTTACAAGTTTCCACGAAATGTTTTCATTTCTCAACGCCAATTTAGGGCATGTTTTCAAGAAGACTTTTAGAAAGTTAGGGAAGAGTCTGATGTCTAAATAAAAGGCGCCATATAGGGTGAAGGAACTGACCTAAGCCAGTATTTCTATCAGTTGTGAGCTGAAAAGGGCACAAAAATAGAGAAAATTAGGCCATGCAGCGTCCGTTACTCAGACGCATTATAAGCGTAGAAAAGACACTGATTTTTGGGTAAGGAAGAAAATCAACTACCTGCATTACGTTGCTTTCCAGCAGTTGAGCTAAAATTTAGCAATTTGCGAGTATGCGAAGAGACAGACTTATGTCTGGGCGATCTTCTCAGTGAGAATTTCGGAGAGGGTTGAGGCGAGAATGGTGCTGAAAAGAAAAAATGCAATAATTAATACACAATTACTGATCATCACAATTTTTCCAAAATAAAAAGAAACACGTCCAGAGACGTAAGATTTAAGTTGTTTCGGATGATTTTATAGTATCAAGAAGTAATTTAATATTTAGATAACTTTCATAGTGCTCAAATATTGCTGCAAAAAAAAATTGAAAAAAACTTTCATAATCAGTTAATATAAAAAGTTGCTACACTGAAAAACTTGTTTAATTATAAACTATTATTATACCTTTTTTTCCGACTAGCTTCACCTGAAAGAACCGGTGACAATGACGGAGACATGACTAAAAAACATACAGGTGAATAAATAATTAAAACAAACACATACTAGCTACTTTCCATCTTTTTTTTCTTGGCATGATATACATAAAAAACTTACCTGGAGAACTCAATCGATGAGGATTGCCTATTTTCGTTGGTGACGGTGAAAACGATGGAGGTGCTGAAAAACAAAGTTGAGAACAAAAGTCTTTAGTGATCCTATGACAGGAAGTATAAAACCATGCTAACTGCGACGTGCTTCTTGATAAATGGGAACCAACTGAATTTGATATAAGCTTCGATAATACAGAATCAGAATTTTGGCAAAAAAATTTAATTCTTACCAACAGAATCGCTTGCCGAATATTCAACCCTTTCGGACGATCCTGAAAAAAGATATGGATAGATAGATACACAACCTCCTGAAGCCTAAATATGGCCATTTCGGGGCTCATTAATTTTACCTGTATGACTTGATAGTCCAGAATTTCTTCTACTTGAAGGTTGCGTAAATGATGACGATAATGCTAAAAATTAATGACACAGGACCAATTATTGCTAGAGTTCATGTACAGTTGTTTTAAACTCTTGTAAAAAAATAATTCATTTAAATTCAGGGGTGTATCCAGAAATAATTTAGAGGGGAGCAAGATATACTTGGTCCAGTGCCTAAAAATGCCGCCCACCATGGTTGGGCGGCGAAAAATTTTTAGGCCTCTAGAGGCTCTGAAATGGCTATTTCAGCACCTAAGTGTAACAATGATAGGCTTCAAAACCTACAAAAAATACCATTCATACACTAAAAACCTCAAAAGGAATCAATAGAAAAAAATAAGCATACAAAACAA